>QANZ01029369.1:17575-72704 GCA_003254925.1 Chamaecrista fasciculata | reverse complement strand
AAACCCTAAATCTTTGAAATTGCTTCAAAATCCGCCGAGAAATTTGGAGATGATAATTCGAGTGATTTCTGATTAATGTATATATATATGTGTGTGTGTGTGTGTGTGTGATTTCTGATTTAATTTGATGAGTGGAATTTGAAATTCGTATGAGAAATGAGGGTTTGTTGAGTTTATGGGAAGAAGATGATGATGAAGATGAAGAGAGTGTTGGGTTTCATCGTTTAATGTTCAAAATATGAAGCTAATATGTAGTTCAAGCTTCAGCAAAACCACAGGTACCTAATGTGCAACTTTTGAAACCACAAGTACTACTTTTTCCGTCAAAAATTTAACGGAAAATTACACAAGTACTGCTTCTGTTTAACGGTGAAACACACATGTACCTAATGTGCAACGTTTGAAACCACACGTCATAAAAGTGAGATTAGGCCAAACCACAGGTACCTTTCCTGTATTTTACCCTAATATATATATATATATGTTAATACAATATAATTTTAATTCAAGAAGGATAAATTCACAAGTTTAAGAAGTTTATTATAATCATATTATTTGACATAAAATATCAAACATATATATATATAGGTCAAAATCTCCTTTTTTTTTTACCTCTAATATTACCTTAAATTTTATTTTGCTTTATAATATTTTTTGTTTCATTTTGACTTTAATATTTTTCAAAAGTTTTGTTTTGGTCTCTAACTACTAAATATGATCATATATTTAGTGTTTCAAGTCTGAATGTGACAAAATTAGAATTACAAATTATTCTTGATGAATTCTTTCTCTTTTCAGCTAGAAGCAAAAGCAAACGAGGTTAAATCGAATATCACATCAAGCTCCAAAATAGGCCGCTCTCGTTTTCATGAAGTTTGTCATATCTCACTTATTGCAAGTCTAAAGACCTATACAAGGTACTCTTGATGAGTTCTTTATTTGTCCAATCAGAATCGTCGACAAAGAAGATCATATAGTACTCTGAAAGTTGATTTTGATATTTTGACCAAATTCACTATCGAAGTAATATTCGACCTCGTTTGTTGATAACCCTGATTGGATAGAGAATAAAATTGTCAATAGTAACAGGTCGTTTTGATTGATTTTGTTGTATATGGACTTGAAACGAAAGAGACATAACTAATTTTATGAAACGAGTGGTTCGATTTTAAGCTTGATTGGAAAACATTAAGGACTGAAATTAAATAAGACAAGTATATATATTAAGAACTAAAAGGAAACTTAAGATAAATATTAGGAATTAAAATAAAATTTTTGCCTATTTATATTACATCTCTAAAATATACAAATATAAAGTATAAGATACTATAATATCTAGAGTCAGGATATCATAGTTTTAATATATTTCCTACATCTGCCGTTCATTTTTAGTTAAGAAAAAGAACATTTAAAAATATGCCATATCGAGCAGTAAATACAATCTACAACGCTGAATCAAAACTTGGTATCTTGTTAATTATTTATTTGCATTTTAATTCTGGTTGACTAGAACTAGAATAATAGAATGAACATGGGAGACCAACCCTAGAAAAAGAATAAGTCAAAATTCTATATCGACCACTAAAATATAAAGATGAATTATGATTTGATTCTTATTTCTTTCTCATTTAGTTTTAGTCCATAAAGTTTTTCACTTATTCTATCATTGGTCCTTAGATAAATTTTTTTAAATTTTCACCCTTAAATATAAGGGTAAATATATGGAGAGAGCAGTTTTAAAGACACTATCCTCGATCACTAGTTGTTAGATTAGCATAATGTTATCTCGAGATGTGTGTCATACATATCGAGACAAAAAATATACTAATCTAACGACTAGTGAGGGTGATACTTTTGTAACCGTCCTCTTTGTAGAATATATAATCGCACATCTTAAAATAAAAATATGCTAATTTAATGGCTAGTGAGGTTGGTACTTTTGTAATCACCTTCTTTGTAGAATAATCTTAAATATAACATATACATCTTAATTAGATTATTTATTGTTCATATTAAAATAGATTTGACCAAGAGAAAAATAAATATTTTAGGATGTTTATATCATATATAATGGTGAAAATTGGATAAAATTTGCTAAGAGACTAAAGCAGAACAAAGAAGGTGATTAAAGCAGAACAAAGAAATTTAAGAGACCAAAATAAGATTTATCTTATATTTTGGAGACCAATTTGAGATTTTGACCAAAAGAATAGCTAGCTATGGGCAATATGGTGAATTAATGATGCCTCTCATATACCTAACCCGAATGGTATTTGCTGGCCATTATAAGGGCACCATCGGCATTCAACAAAAAACAGAAGTGTACACACACTGTAGCTACGTTTTTGTTTTCTCTCTCTTGTTCAACCTTCTCATTTTTCTAATAAAGACTTTCTCTTTCTAACACCATTCTTTCTTTCTACCACCTCCACCACCACCCTTCTCCTCTCTCTCTCTACACACACACAATGAGAGGAGAAAATTACAAACAAAAAGGTGGTAGATAGATGCATGAGTCACAATTAACACAATACACATAATATCCCCATATATATATATATAGTACTCACCATATACCTCCTTCTTCTTCTTCTTCTTCCCTAAAATCCTAATTCACTCTCCGATTGTCTCTTCTTGGTTTTGCAATTAACCGTCACTGACACTTTCAGTTCAGGTAAGAACAATGGCTTAGTGTTTTTCTTCATCTTCGGTTTTATTAAGGGTCTATACTTCATTATAATCTATTATCTCCATGTGGGGTTTCTGTTTTGGAAACTTTTTTTTTTTCTGGTCATGGGCATTTTGGGTTGACGGCTTTGAAAGTTGAAAATAATATTGGTCTTTCCTTTCTTAGTCTTCTGGGCGTTTCTTGAGGATTAGTCTTTTGGGTAATTCGAATGTGTATCAATTTTTGTTTAAGTGTTGTGTATGGTTGGTCAATTGGGTTTAACCCTTCTAAGAAGGTGGTTCGTTGAATGGGTTGACTTCCACCTAATCTGAGAGATTTGTAGTTCATGTCTTCAAATTCTAATTCTACTTACTATATATGACGGGTCTCTGGGGTTTTTATTGAATTGTATGCAAATTACGATGTCAACTTTTTCTTGTCAAGTTTAGTTTCTCTCAAAAGAGGGTATCATCATCGGTGAGCTTTCAAGGGTTGATCAGACTTTCTGCTTTGTTTGTTCAAATTGGTTCGCCGATTTGGTTGCTATTTAAAGAGGTTCATTCCACCTATGAGTTACTATAATCGTGTCATGACTCATGATCTAGGCTTATATGTAACTATAATGGTTCATTGTCGGCTTTAGTTTTTCTGCTAGTCTTCTTTCTATAAGAATCTCTTTCTTAATGATTCACATGAACAAGGAAAAAGGCCATGTTCTATTTTTTGGGGATAGTTGAAGATTATAAGTTGATCATTTTGAGATGCCTTAGTCATTACTTCATTCTTAGTATATAATTTAGCATTTGCATTTTATTATCATCCAATTCTATCAAACCTCACTTCATAGTTTTAAGTTATAGTTTTCATCAACCTGACAATTGTTGATTTTGTGTTCTAGCTAATCTGCTTCCTGTATCCAAGGAAATAATTGGTATGATAGGAAGGCCTTGGAGTTAATTAACCATAGTGCTCTGATGACTTGGTAAGAAGATCAGAAATAACCATGGTAAGCTTGAGACGGCGCAGACTTTTGGGACTATGCTCAGGTATTGTGTTAAAGACTTTTTCATTTTTTAAAAGCAATCGTGGATTGTCCTTAATGGAAGAAGCAAAATCATGCATTTGGTAGTTTAGCATCTACCGGTGAGTTATATTTTTATGCTTAATTGCTATTATTTACTGATATCATTGGGCCTTTGCAGGGAATAGTTCCTTTGTTACTCCACTTCCTCTATATTGTGAGAATTTGAATGCTTCTGAACATTCGACACAGCATGTTAAACTTAAGAGTGCACATCCTGTAGTTTCTGATGATGCAAGCATCCTGGATAGCGTAAGAATACATATACTAGTAGTAAATGATTATATAATTCTCCATATATGTAAAGATCAAGTCACTATGAGTTTAGCTTTGGGTAGTATACAAGGGTGCCTTTGGTTTGGACCTGCATGCTATCATTATATCAGAAAAAAAAAAAAAAAGATAGTATGCAAAGGTGGTGATCTTCATGATATAGTACAATTGAGGCTCTTTTTTTGTTTGGTTTTCCATATTGATTGGTTACGTATGATTCACACATGGCTTTTTGTTTCTTGTCTTCTCCATTTGGCTAGATAGTCTGCAAAGTTTTTCTCATTAATAATATATCAACACCTTCATGAAATACTAAATGGCGATCATAGTGGTTATCAGTAACACATGGATTACATTTTGCATAGAATGGTGGGATTATTATTTTTACACTGAAACATATATGATGTTTACAGAAGATATAAGATATAATTGTATCTTCTTGTTTCCATGCACATCTACTGTATTCTTAAGAATTTCAGTAGCTAGAATAATCAATGCTCTTTGTGATCAAACAAGCAACTTAAAGAAGAAAAATGAGTTCTTAATGTTTCATTACTCTTTTAAGTTCTAGAATGCTTGTAGTGTCCTTTTTCTCCACAAACGACAACTCTTCCTAATTGCTTTGATCGAAAATCTAAAAAGAATCTAGATTCTGCCTTTTAAATTTTTGGAATATAGATAATGGTTCTAATCCTTAATCTTGCCATCTTTGAATCAATCAATTAGCATTTAATGAATGAATGAATGCAATCAGAACAGATGTTTTATAAGTTGATAAATGTTAGAAAGTTTCCTTTTTGGGATTGTTGATTTATTCTTATGTTAAGATGGCTGTAAGCTTCTACTGAACTCTTTTTAGTTTTTCTTTCCCCAGAATACCGTCGCGAAAGAAGAGCCAGTATCATCTAATGTATCTGGTTCTAGCTCATCAAAGGAGCAGCCAAGTCAGCAAGTTTCAGGTTAGTTGTAAGGAGATATTTTTTTTTTAATCCTTCTTTTTGGTATATCTGATCTTGTTTATAATGAATTAACTGATGTAGTAGTTTTATTTATTGCCTTATAGGATTTTTTTTTTAAGTTTTATCTATCTTTTTAGACATAGTTCAATGTATTCCATCGATATGTTGTAGACTATAATTTCATAACGTAATTATGATGAAAGTATATCACTCTCCAAAAAAGATGGACAATGGGGATCTAATATGACAAAAATGAGCAATAATGAAATTCTATGAGTGAGCTAGATAATCTTCTCATTTCTGAAAGAAAAGTTCTGCCCAAGGAACCAAAAGGAGAAGGAAAAAAAATTTTTTGATGAAGTCTGAGGGGAATGGATTTCCTACCTGCAAGGGGCTTCAAAGGATTCTTCCAAGAAATCAAGACGTGGTGTGGGTCCTGTGATGCTCCTCCGATGACTAAGTCAGTGAGGACTAGAAAGTTATATGAGCACAAGTAGGTTTTTGAGAGAAAATCTGAATTACCACTTGACAAGGATATGGGGTCGCTTAATGAGAGTTTGTGTATAAAATTGATTCTTCATCCCCTATTATGCTAATAATTTGATCACCTGAAGCCACTCATACCCAGGTTCATTAGAAACTACACTTTTCTTAACGTACAGGACTTCCATGATTCACTCTTACAAAGGCATTCCAAAATTCTTTATACCTGGTGATAACTGTAAGAAGACTTCTCTAGAATAGCAGTGTTAGATGAGTTTTAATAATAATACTAGCCTGATGGGCTAATCTGATATATTTAATCCACTTAATGATCACCTCCGTGTGCAATCATTTAACCGGCGATCAACATCTCATCATCAATTCATCACCTAGTGATTCCCTATATGACCATTTAAACATGTGCATGATCATTGTCTTTACAACGAGTTAATCAACTTCACTGATAATGTTTCAGAGTTACTTGAATTCATAAAAATCTGATAGGTTGATCATTAATAACAAAAGAAAATTTTGCTAGACGATATTTTATATAGCACATTTTGTTTGACCTGCTGGCTTGTGACTGTTGGCTTGTGACCTTCAACTTTATGTTCTTTGTCAGTATCAGACATTTCACAAAGTGGAAAACTTGGTTTTTTATCGATAGTTCTTGGTCCATGTAATATGGTTTGTTGTTGATTAATTTCCAGGGAGGGAATGAAAGGAAAAACTTGGGGATGGACATCTAGTGTGCTCATTAGCAGATATGAAGTCGGAAAAAATGTTCTGAGACTTTACTTGTTTGGTTCTGTTTTGAAGTAGTGTTATTTTAAGTGATTAGTGATTACTTTTCAACTTCTGGAGACATTTTTCTTATCCTATCGTTTGGTTTATATTATTTTTATACTTTTTTATTAGCTAATTATGGCTTTTGAATTAACGGTGATGGTTTTTCTTACTTTTAATTTTGCAGGGCCTCCTATCAAACGCAGGAAGCGACACAGGAGAAAGAACTCGCATAACCAAGAAACGTGTCTAATGAGAGGTGTCTATTTCAAAAATATGAAATGGCAGGCAGCAATAAAAGTGGATAAGAAACAGATTCACCTAGGGACTGTTAGTTCACAGGAAGAGGCTGCTCACTTGTATGACAGGTATAACTAGTAATTTGAACTGTTAGCTTGCTTTCTTACTACCTAAAATGGACTCTTGGGGTATTCTTTGTTTACTTCTTTGTGACAATATGCATATCTTTCGCTCCTGTTTGGTAATTTGAATCGAGGAAAATAAAGTAGGGAAAGGAAGGTAAATTTTAATTTGTTTCTTTTCTTTGATTTAGGTTTAAATAAATATCTTTCTCCTTCCCTTCCCTTCTCATCTGTTCTCAATTTAGATATAATTTAAGGGAAAAGGAACATTGCAATAAATTTAAGTCAAATAAAATGCCTAAATTAATCAACTATGCCCTCAATGTCACATAATACCATACTTTTATTTGTTTGAGATTCTTTTCTTGCTTTGCTCAATCCTTCTTTGATGGTATATTTTAATTAATTGAAGAATTTGCTCAGATAATTTATTTTTTTGTATGATATTTATATTCTTCTTTATGAGAGTTACTTGTTTACTGTTTTCGGTTTTCCTCTAAATGAAAATGACAAAAAATTGGCTATGAAAATAATTTGCGTTGGCAATATAATATATGGAGATTTTTTACATATAAATATTCTACTATGCACTATCTTGACTATAAAACCCTCAATTCTGATCAACTTTGTTACCTAAACTTGCGCAGGCCATTTGGTTAGCTACCAGAGAAATATGTGAAATCCTCACAAAAAAGGATATTGTTGGAGGTTTAAAAATTTTCTTGAAAACAGTGTAAAATCTGGAAGAATGAAATTTGTCATATTTGGGGCTTATTTTGGGATTGTAATAGAATTTTATCTTCCAATTCACTATTAGCCCTTTATTTAGTATGCATACATTTCTTGTTTTATCTGCAGGGCTGCTTTCATGTGTGGGAGGGAGCCCAACTTTGAGCTCCCAGATGAAGAGAAGCAAGAACTGCGTAAATTCAAATGGGACGATTTTCTGGCAATGACACGCCAGGCAATAACCAGTAAAAGTACTATTTCTCTTTAAATTTTTACGGGTTAAATTACTGTCAATTTTTAATTTGGTCTCATAGTTTCAAAATTTTTTAACTTAGCCCATACTATTAATTTTTCAATAATGTTTTGCTGAAGTTTTTTTAAAGTGCTAACCATATGCTATCTTTGCATTCTGAATATGTATAATTGGTGCCAACTCACCCAAGCCATTTAATATAGGTGACATCATATTACTTTTACATCTTATGTTGGCAAAAATTATGCATATTGAGAGTGCTAGGAATGGCTTAATCATATTAAAAAAATTTAATGGCACACTGATGAAAATTTAATGACAGGGACCAACCATAAAACCTTTTAGTTATGAACTTCTAAATTATAAGGATTGAATTGAAAAACAAGTAGAAATTTAACTAATTTTCAGATATTTTCTCAAGACTTATGTTTCCTTGTGTTCTAATCGGCATTCAATGCAAAATATACTAGAACACAAGAGAAGGCTTGGTCCTGGATCCCGCAATAGGTCAGAGCTGCCTCCATGGCAGAAAGGTGAATGGGACGGTAAACACGGAGCGAGCGGCTTCTCGGGTAGTGAAGATGCAGAGCAAGAAGCATCAGCCTCCTGAAAATTATGGTTGAAGATGAAGTCCTTAGTTCTAACTCTTCATTTCTAGCTGCCATCTCCATTCTTATATCTAGAAAAAAAGGCCATTATTATGTCAGACCTTGGTAGAACTCATTATCCTTAAGTAGATTACTATAGTTCAACTTCAACCCAATAAAGGGTAACTATCTAAGAAGCACATATACTATTGAAGATACAAGACATTGCAATTATGCAGTTTCATTTTTTCTTTTAGTATTGGTGCTTTGTAAGTAACCATTAAAATCAAGGTCTGGCCATTGAACTAGTCCAAAGTTATTTTGTTTCTTTCTTTCTTTCCCCATTATGGAAATCATGGGTTTCCAATTGTAAGTGTTGTCCCTGAACATATTGTTTCTAAGAAAGTTTTCTAAGCAATTCATTGCCAAGCTTATGATTTAAGGTCTTATGTTTACAAATAGCAATCAATGAGATTAAAAGTTTAGAGATGAAGGGATAATAATGTCAAGGTACATTTGATGCTTTAAAATTGGTCAAAGTGCATTTTTGGTCTCATAACTTTTCTTGTTGCACTTTTGGTCTCATATCTTTGCAAAAGGTTGCAGATTTGGTCCTCTATCACTTTTGGTCCCATATCTTTTGGTCAAGTTGTAGAATTTGTTCTATATCTTTGTAAAAAGTTTCACCGTCAGTCCCACCTGATCAAAAGATATGAGACTAATTCTGTACTTGACCCAAAGATGAGACCAAAAGTGCATTATGAGACCAAAAGTGCGACTTGAGCAAAAGATATGAGACTAAAAGTGCAACAAAAAGAGTTATAAGATCAAACTGAGATCTAAGCAAAAATTATGGAACCAAAAGTGCACTTTAGTCAATAAAATTTTATCTTTTACAGGATTTTGTTGTTATTAGCCTTTAACAAATGATTAGTTGAAGTTGTAGTATTGGCTTCCCACACCAAGAATAAGAAGTTGACTAAAAGTGTTATTATATAAGCGGTAGGTTAAGTTGGTGACCACTGACCATACCACCTGACCTTGAGGGTTTTTATTTTTATCCAAAATGAATAATCCATATCTAGACCAATATTTTAAAAATTGGATCGGATAATGAATTCGAGAAGGTATTGAGTTATTGGTTAATCGATTTAATTGATTAAATTAAATTGAGAATCAGATGATATAAGAAATATATAAATAAATAATTGATTAATCCAAATTATATAATATTGACATCTCATAATATTAGTTTGGTCTTTTTTTTTTTCTTTTTGTGAATTGAAACTTTGAAACTGGAAATTTCGGTTTAACTGTCTAGGTTTAGAAAAGAAAGGTTAAAAAACTCTAAGAAGAATTTTCGTATACGGATTATTTTTTCATTCTCGAAAAGGAATGTGATTCCTAAGAATAAGATTCTCATGATTATAAGAATATCTGTTTGGATGAGTTAAAATAATCCTAGGATAAGATTCATGAGGAAAGTACTACTATTTCATAACACAATGTCCATAATTTTTAACATAATAAAGTTGTCTAAAAAAGTCTCACTCAAAACATAATTGAAATAGTTCTCAAAATAACACCAAAATAAAAACTCATACTAAACATAAGAGTAACTAAAATTTAGTGGCAAAGATGACAAATGGCAAGGGTTTATAGAGAAAAAAATTAATGAGGAGTAATAAAGTCATTTTGGATGGACAAAAATAATCTCATGTTATGGGATTATATTAATCCCACCCAAATTAAATTTGGGTTATTTCATGGGATTAAGGCATTATCGAGAATTGTCCAATAAATGGGTGAGTTAAACTCGATTGACGATGATTTTATTAGGGTTTGACTGGACCAACTCAATCCAACCGTATAGGTGATTCTCTAGTCCAAACCAAACCACACTTTCCTCTTATTTTTAAAATCGTCTACTTGTCGAAGTTCTCTGAGGTCAGAACTTGAGTTGAGGAAATTGAGGTCATGAGAATGGGTTGACTTTGAACATTACAATAAGGTCGTCCTCTTTTGCCCATCAAATACACACTACTCACCCTAGTTGTCACATGGAGCAACTTATGTGAAGAAAAATTTAAAAAATAAATATGGTTTGAGAATTTTGTTTAAATAATTATAATATATAGGCTTAAGTGCACTTTTGATCACATAACTATGACAAAGGTTTCATTTTGGTCCCATAACTTTTTTTGTTGCAATTTTAGTCCCATAACTATGACAAAGGTTTCATTTTGGTCCCATAACTTTTTTTGTTGCAATTTTGGTCCCATAACTTCTCAAATGGTTCCACCGTTAGTCCCTTGGTGAATTCCATCCATATTTAGCCGTTAAGTATGACGTGACATAGTGACTAGGATCACGATGTGGCAAAATAAGATGAAATGGACTGAAATAGGATCTATATGCAACATATTAAAACTTATCTATACCCAACCACAATATATACAAAGAGTGGTACTTCCTCTTCCTCGTCAGCCCAACGGGATTTCCTCTTCCCCGTTCCGCTTCCCGATTTGTCCTCACCGCCGCTTTGGTCGTGCGACTTTGGCTGAGGATCCCATCGACTTCGTCAGTGCCTTCTGCTTGAAGTCTCTTCTTCCCCACCAGATTGGTCCCTGTCAGTACCACTCTTTGTATATATGGTGGTTGGGTATAGATAAGTTTTAATATGTTGCATATAGTTCCTATTTCAGTCCACTTCATCTTATTTTGCCACATCATGATCCTAGTTACTATGCCATGTCATACTTAACGGCTAAATATAAATGGAATTCACCAAGGGACTAACGGTGAAACCTTTTGAGAAGTTATGGGACCAAAATTGCAACAAAAAAGTTATGGGACTAAAATGAAACCTTTGTCATAGTTATGGGACCAAAATTGCAACAAAAAAAGTTATGGGACCAAAATGAAACCTTTGTCATAGTTATGGGACCAAAAGTGCACTTAAGCCTAATATATATTGATTTTGTTTTTTTGTTTTTATCAAATCATGTATTATAGATCATGAGAGAGATACAAACACCAGCCCAAGAGGCTAGGAGTGAGAAGGGGCTTATATAAACAGGGAACAAAATAAACAAACTAAACAGCCCAAAAGCCCAAAGCAGAACTCTTTTTCGACTCGTTCTTATTGACTCACTGATTCCGCCCACCGAGTCAAACTCACATTATCATTCTCACCACCTTCTTCTTCATCAGTTCATCTAGTAGCTCTAGCTTCGATTTGCTATCCCCTACTGTAAAAATCAGCTAATCAAAACAAAACATTTGTTAATTTGTTTGTTTGATTGATTGAACTGTGGAATATATAAGAAATAAGAAAATGGACTCTGAGGATCGACAATCCCCTCATGAACACCCTCCTTCCGTTTCTTCGTCTCATGATTGGAAGAAGCGCGTCCTCATTCCAACACTCCTCGCAGGTTTTTCTCTAATTTTTTTCTTTCCCCATCTGATTGATTCTAATCTCACGATTTTGTTCGATTATAAAATTTCCCTTTTCCCAGTTTATGAATTTTCGTGGAGAAATGTGACTATTGGTACTGGCATGGAGTTTTGACCATTGAGATTTCTTTTTCTTTTTTGTTTTTTTTTCTGGGAGCAGGGGTTGTTGGTGCTGGAACTGGGTTAGTCTCGAAGCATCGGAAAAAGCTAGGTCTTGCAAACGTTTCTGCTAGCTATGCAACTAACTTTGCCATCGTCGCTGGTTGCTATTGTGGTGAGTTCTAAAGGTTTTGTTATAAATTATATTCTGTAGCTCTTGTTTGGTTTATTTCAAGGCCTGGTTGATTGATACATATTGTAATATTGATGTCTATTTTAAAAAGACAATAATATGATCTCATTGTTCGAAAGTGGATTTTCTATGCTACTTAAGCTTAGTTTGATGAGTCAGTCGTTTATTTAGTATCACACTTCCACCAACCTAGAAAATTGAAGGACGTTACATTGGTTCATTTCACAGAATCCCATGATTGTCATTCTCAGATATGGTGTCTGTGAAATAATGTCCTTGATTTGTTGCCTTCCGCTGAAGCCTGAAGGTATATCAGCATGGAGGATAACCCTTGCATCTTTGTTACATTTTAGTCCGTTTACACTTGTTACAACATTCTTATTATAAGTCATCTCTAGCGTTGTGGTAAAACTTTGGTGAAGTAAGTTGATAGCACTGAAACTTGGTCTGTATGGAGTAGGGATGGCAACACTTTGGTGAAGTAGGTTGATAGCACTGAAACTTGGTCTGTGTGGAGGAAAATGACATTTTATTGAACAAGTGATGTGCCTTTTAGTTTTCTGCTTATATGCTAAACTAGCTTAAAAAAAAGTAATATGCTATTACCTGTTTAGCATAAATTGAAATATTCTATAACTGCAGAATAAAATTTTCCTACTCCGTAATGCATCAAAGAAGGTGGCTAGTGAGGTCAAAAGTTTATGTTGTATTGTTAATGCTGTTTGATGGTAGGAAGGCCTGTGATCAATTAATACATTTCTGAGAAATAGATCTCTCTCTATTTATGTATTACACAAGCCACATGCATATATACATATGATTTTTTTTTTGTATTCTTCAAGTTTGTGTGTGTATGGACATATATTTCTTTTTATGATAGTATTCTCTGTTTTTCTTTCAATTACCTACTTTTCCACCAATTTATAGGCTTATGGGTTTTCCTGAGGAACTGTTAATCTATATTTTCTATATGTCTGCTAGAGAAAAGACAACAAATGTTAGGTGGAGCCGAGGTCAAGGATGTTTCATTTGTATATTAGTAAAATGTTTGCCTTCCATTGAGTACTTTCCTAACAGTGGTTTTTCTCTATTGTTTATGCTAATGAGCAATGAGGATATTCGCACTCCCTCTTTTTTTGTTGGATTTGAGATTTCCGAGGAAAAATCATATTCTGTTTTATCCATCGATTTCTGACATTTCCATGGTTGCAAATTCATTGCATGTGGAGTACATTTTTGGAAAGGAATGTCGGGAAAAACGACATGTTAAAAGCAAGATTTTATCTGTGTTAGTTAAATTTTTCTGGCTTGTGTTTTTGATGGAAAAAGTTGATGCTTTCATGGTGCATGGATAAATTGATTTGGTACTATGAGCTGAGCTGGAATGAATTTTCTGTTTCCTCAGGGGCTCGTGAATTTGTCACTGCAACTAGAAAAACTGGAGCTGATGATATATGGAACTCTGCAATAGCTGGATTTGGGACTGGTGCTCTTCTAGGGCGTTTGCAAGGTTCAATTCAGCTACATTTATTTTATCTCTTGTATTTTTTTTTTTTTTGAGAAATCTACTCTTGCTTCTTCCTTTTTATGTCATTTCTTTATGGAACTCTGCAATTTAGACCGAGATGCTCATGCAAATATAGGACAGCACTGGAGTTGTAACTTCTATGTATAGATGGCTTTTTCAAGAAAAATGGTTGCTCACTATTTTAATTTTAATATTTTCTGTTCCTAGGTTAGGTGCAAAGATCTTCCTTAAGAGATATTTTTATTTCAGTTTGGTAGTTAGAAAATAGTTACATGTTAAGAGATTTTAAGGATTTAGGATAATTTTGTTGGTTAAGACAATAATTTGTAGTACATAGAATCATTAGTACTGATAGAAATAGATGTTGAAGGGTCAGTGAGTCAGTTCTCGTTGTAAACACGATATTTGAGTCTATCAAGGACATACTCTTTTGATTGGCGTCTCTTCCTCTATAACTTCTGCTCTCTCAATTTGCTCTCTCAATTTTTGCCTACATCTTTCCACATTATGTGTATATGAAAAACAAGAAAAACCGTTTGTATTGAGATGCATATAGATATCATTGACAACATCCGGTGTGTTATAAGCCTACAAAGTTTCATTGAATCAACCTTGACCTTTTAACAACAATTTTGTGAATAACCTCCAGATAATATATATGACTAAATAAATGTTTTTCATGTTTGGAATCTTAGGTGGTCAACTTGGTGCAGTTCGATACTCAGTAATCTTTGCTGTCGTGGGTACAACAGTTGATTTCTCTATTCTCAAACTGAAACCTCTCTTGAGGGACTACATGGAATCCATGTATCAAAATAATGAGAATTCACAGAAGAGCAGTGGCTGGTTAAGGTTGCCAGAGTGGTTCCCAATCCGGATACTCGATGAGGAAGCCCTAGCCGCAAAACGAGCTCAGGAAGAGCAGTTCCTTGCACAGAGGGCTAGGATTCGAGATCTAAGAAAAGAAGAATAATGAAAACTGAAAATTCAAGTTGATGTGAGCATTCTTGGATTGGTTTTTACCCTGCAATAAAGCAAGGATTTCCAGCCTGCTTCCCAAGCTATTTGGCAATGGCTTAAGCAAAGATTTTTGAAGTGGTGGAATGGAAATTGAATTAGAGACTGCCATTTTTGGATGGTTGATGATTTTGTCAATCTTCCTTTGTAGACATATAGCAAGTGAACGAGAGAATTTTGAAAGAAACATAGAGAAAATTAGCGTTTTTGTACTTGAAGTATACATTATTCTAGAACTTTTATTTTATAACTTTTTGCAAGTTTGATTTTATAACTTTTTCAAAAATTTTACTCTTGTCCAAATAATTGAATGTGTTTATATTGTGATGAGTCCAGAGATCAAATTAGGCTGTAAACTTGGTCATATTTCTAAAATTATAAATTATATTTGTACTATCTCTTTCTCAAATTGGTCATGCAATTATTTATATATTATCTGTCTATAATAGCTAATCATAAAATTTGTTTATTACGTATTTTATTTTTATTAAAAAATTTCATAACAAAAATATAGAGGAATTTATATAAATTTAGTTTAATGAAATTATATGCTAAAACTACAACTTGTTAACAAATCAAATTTTTATTATTATATCATTAATTACAGAAATATTAAGATATTTATGTAAAAAAAAAAGTATAAGACAAGGCATAATAACAAGTAAATTTGAGGAAAAATTGAAACTTGATAAATATCAGAGGATAAATTTGAAAGGTAGAAGTACTAATTTCGTCCCCAATATTTTTTTAATTGTCAATTTTATCCAAAATGTTTCATATTTTTGTCAATTTTATCCTTTTCTCTTATTTTATCTAAATATTAACGACAGAATTTACGTGACTAATGATATGTAATGTAAAATTGGTAGAAAAAGAAACTCAAATCCTAACTTAGATTGAAAATATGTAGTCTATCGATAATTTATTAAAAAAATTATTAAAAGGATAACATTGATCAAAATGTAAAATCCACTTCGCAATATTATATCAGGATAAGATAAAACGTTCAATTTACGAGTTACAATTGAGATAAGATTGATAATTAAAATTCATGACAAATTTGAAATTTAAAAATGAATATTACTGATTGAAAGAATTATACAAAATGCGTTTTATAAAATACGACGTTTAAACTGCCTAGTGATTTCACCGACTCATTTTCGTAAAAAAATGTCGTTGCACGCGNTAAAAAAAAAAAAAATTGGATAAGATAAAAATGTTGTGTTTAAAAAAAAATGATATAGACAAAGTTTGATAATGGCATTATATCTATAGTTCAAAGTTCAAACTGAAATCTACATTACAGATGTTCTTTTTGAAGGCATTCATTTTTCTGTTTATTTTTAAAATAACAAGAAACACAACACAATATAATCATTTTACCCCGCCAGTGTATATATGGTTATTAATCAGACAATGTGGCACCCGCGCATTCATATATATTAGATTATTAGCTAATATATATAATGTGTGTATATATATATATTATTTATAATAGAGAAGGATATATATAATTATATATATTATGTATATATACATATCATATATATGCATACATAGGTTGATAAAGATAACGCGACAAGTGAAGTGGGACGTCAAAATATGTGACAGAGATTGCTTTCAAGGATTTCAGGCTCTCTGTTTGCCACAACTTTCGTCAGACTCGTGGAATATAACTGTACTTACATCTCGAGATATATATTTTGCCAACATCTTTGTCTTTTTTCCTTTTCTTTTTCTACTGTTTTGCTTCTGCAGCTATATATATATATATAAAACAACATTTTTACATAACATCTTCCCCCAAAATTTAAGTTACTTCTATACTTTATAGTTTATACATTTATTAGGAATTGCTTTTTGAATATATTGTAATTGTAATATTGTAATTGAAGACAAGAGCATCTGAAGCCAAAGGCGCGACATACTCGTTAACTTTGAAATGTTTGGTAAGAAAGAACCAATTAAACAATCTCTATATATATATTGCTTAGAGTCTTAGATTAGTGTACTTAATCATCAACATCATCGTCTTTATTCATCAAAGGACGAAGATGAACAATTAGAAACAAACACATGGAAAATGGAATTGGAATATTTTTAAATAGATTTGATGAGGGACTTGCAACCAAACCCTGTAACGCAAATAACGGTTGTGCAATGTCTGGGTAAGTAACATGTGTAAATTGTGGATCCAACAGCCTTGCCTTGGTACACAAAATATAACGTTCCTTGTAGCATTTTTCTATATATTAATGAATTCCTCAATTCAAAATCTTATGGCGTAAGCAATTTGTGGATGTATGTCTTGCTGATAATCTGAGCAATGCTTTGTTCTGAATTGAACATATAAAGCAGCAACAATAAGCATGATTTGTATTGAGCAAGTCTTTGGCTTCAGATTACCTTCTTTCTATTTGTGTGCTTACTCTTTAAGTGTGTCTCAAGATAAATTTTAGTTTCCTCGACTTTGCACTCAACATTTTTCTCAGCCTCCCATGTTCCTCTTACATGTGTAAATCCACTACTTATTAAGTTATTATCAAAACATTTGGAAGATTAATATCATTATTCATTTCAAGAGTGACGTGGCTTGTTTCTCGTCCTTTTTTTCTCTTATATATTGAGCCCAAAAGTATAGCCCAGGGCCAGAGCCCACAAAGAAAGAGACTGAGAGAAAACACAATGTTTTTAGGTAAGAAACTGAGGATTGTAGAAAAGTCCCGGCCCATTATAAGCATATGCAGGCCAGCCCGTTTTGCTTCTAATGGGCCAGGACTTTAACATCTCTTTCTAATATGTGTATTAGGGCTGGCTTTAAAAAGTCATGAAATATTTTTGTTGGCTAAAGTGCACTTTTGGTCCCATAATTTTGGCAAAGGTTTCAATTTGGTCTCATAACTTTTTTGTTGCAATTTTGGTCCATAACTTTGGCAAAGATCTCAATTTGGTCCCATAACTTTTTTTGTTGCAATTTCGATCCCATAACTTTTGAAAACGTCTCATCGTTAGTCCCAATACTGATTTACATTAATTATCTGCCGCTAAAGATGATCTGACATACTGAGTTTGATGATGATGTGGCAAATGTGGGTGAAGTTATGGGACAGATGGAAATCAGCTTGGGATCAACACTGAGATGTTTTTAGAAGTTATGGGACCAAAATTGCAACAAAAAAAGTTATGGGACCAAATTGATACATTTGCCAAAGTTATGAAACCAATATTGCAACAAAAAAAACTATGAGACCAAATTGAAACCTTTATCAAAGTTATGGGACCAAAAGTGCACTTTAGCCTTTTTTTTTTCCAAGTATCCCCCAGTGTGATAGGCTAAGGACTAATCGTCCGCGGATCGGTGCTCCATTTAAGGGTCTGCAGCTGGCCAATTGGTTTTTGCATACACAAGGCGAGATTCGAACCCCCGACCTTGCTTAAACGACCTAGTGAGCTTGACCACTAGGCCAACCAAGCTTGGTTGGAAATTTTGAACAATCTTAGCTTGGCTTTAATGGGTCATAGTTTATTAAGAGGAACTTATAGCTTTGAATTTGTTGCATTCAAATATGAAATAAGAGAGATATGATTAACTTTGCTCATTTGACTATGAAACGAGCGGTCAACTTCTATGATCGATTTGACCTCTTTTGTTGATGATCTCAATTGGATAAAGAAAGTACTCTTTAAGAACAATACGTAACACTAAAGTCATCACGTTTGAACTTAAAATGAGTCATATTCAATAGTTTGGGACCAAAATGAATCATTTTGCCAATATTTAGGATCAATTTGAATATTTTGAAACATAATGGACCAAAATGAAGATTAAATCATATAATTAGGACCAAAATGACCCTTTCACAGTTCACTGCTTTAATTTGAACATCTTTGTCGCCTCATGATACGATTCTGAATTTCTGATCGATCAGGATTCTAATAATAGACACAGCGAGTATTTAACTGGGTACGTTACCACTTGGCAATTTAGCTTGCATTCTTGAAGTTAAAGGCTTTCGCGTTGTCTTTGTTTTGAAAGAAAAAAGAAGAGAAACAGTAAAGAGTAACTGCACTTTCTGTATTGATAATTGATAATTCTGATGGTGTGTTCCATGCAACTGCAAAAATTTCTCACGGGCGATTCGAATCGTCTCGCTTCCTTGAACTGTCGGTGTGATTAGAATAATCTTCTACGAATCTGAGCTTCAATTCAATCGTTGCGTTTCTTTCCTCTCATGAAGCTTCCCTCTTCATTCAGAACCCTAATAAAATTTTCAAAACCACCTAATCTCTTCTCTTCCCGTCTTTAGATTTTGGACAGTCTTCATTATTGCTTCAGTCATGGCCGCATATCATAGAGACCGAGTACTCTCTTTCCTCGCCGCTGCCAACAACCACGGCGACTTGCCCGTCAAAATTTTGTCTTTGAAACAAGCCAGGGATGTTCTGTTGTCTATGGAGCCATCTTCGGCCGCCGAGTATTTCTCCTACTTGGTCGAGCTTCAGTCTTCTCCCGAAACCCTCGTTCGGAAATTGCTCGTCGAGTGAGTTCATACCTCAAATCTTTTATTTTTGTGTTTTGTTTAAATTTAGCGCAGATGCTTCTTGCTTTAAACTTAACCTAAATGGAGATCCCTTATGCTTTTCTTGTAAATTATATCTGTATGCAAGGTAACGCTGGGCCTAAATTATATCATGATTTAATTTTCAAGTTATTCATTCTGTATTCCAGGGTAATTGAAGAGATAGTTTTAAAAGCAGTGGAACATTCTTCTAGTCTGATGCCTGTACTGTTATCATTTTTACAAGATGGTGACACAGCTGTCTTAAAGCAATCTATTGTTAGTGGCACACGTATCCTCTGCAGTGTTTTGGCGGAGATGACTCTCCAGGTACTCTTCCTGCACTGTTTTCTCTTTCATGGACATGGAGATGTTATTACTTATCTGGTTCCTCAACCTGACTGTATTTTTAATTCATTTAATTTTTAAGGCTTCCTTAGTTGTCTGATGGATTTTGCTCCTTCTTTTGTCGCTTTCACATTTTCTTTCCTATTTCCCTGATTCTGGTTTGTAATAGGCTACTCACACTACTTTGGAAAATCTGAACAGTATCAACAATATGGTAAGGTGGAGAGGTGGGTAGAGGAGAGTTGGATGTGGATGCTTAAGTTTAAGGATGCTGTATTTGGGATTGCTCTGGAGGTATTTAGCTTATTTTCTTATTAAATCCACAGTTAATGCCATAGTCTCTTGCAAATCAGTTGATCCATATAGCCGACCCCACCTAGTGGGAAAAGGCTTGGTTGTTGTTGTTGTTGTTGTTCTTGTTACTTTGTTAGCCTTGAAACAGACACTACTTTTACCGGTCTGCTGCCACAACTATTTTCATTATGGTTATTGTTTTCTCTTGTAAAGATATTTTGCAAATGAGGCTGAGGATCCTCATGCATTTAAGTGATGAAGTCTATTTATACGAGTCATGTGGCATAATGCTTGAAGTTATCTGATAGCTTTTGCATCTGTAAAACTTAGAACTTGGAGTAAATCTGTATTTATTGACCGTAGACTGGTAGTTATGTCTTGTTATCTTTGTTTTTGAATATGATTTTCTGCTTTCATCAGTTAATTAAAGTTATACGATCTAATGCATTTATCATAATCAAATTCAAGTTTGCAAATACTACACTTAACAGATAGGCTTGTTTCTTGTGTTTGCTTTTAGTGTTATGTTGAAACTTCAGTGCATATTTTGCATTGTAGTCATATTACTTGAACATGGGGTGGAAATTGACTTTATGTTCTACTGATTGAAGAGTTGGTTTTCTTGGTATTGTAGCCTGGTTCAGTTGGATCAAAGTTGCTGGCACTGAAGTTTTTGGAAACAATAGTCTTACTTTTTTCATCTGACATTAGTGATCCTGAGAAGTCAGTTTCAGAAGGTATTTTCAAATTTCATGAACCTGACAATTATTATATAATGAGACCAGGAGGATGGGCTTTAAAAGTAGTCATTCTTATTTTGCTGTAGTAGTCACTAAGATTTTTTTATAGTTTCCATACGCATATCCAATTTGATATTAACAGCTTAACATTGATGCAAAAACAGGAGGCAGAAAAACATTTAATATCTCATGTTTGGAGGGTAATCACCCTGTTATTGATCCGGAGATACTAATGTCAGAAGCAAATCGGACTATTGGTATTCTATTAAATTTATTGCAATCAGCTGGCAGTCTCCCTGGTAGCTTGACAATTACTGTTATTAATTGGTAAGTTTTCATGCGTAAGCAGTTAATAAATCTGTATGTTACATTTGTGTCTTAGACATCTTTGATTTCTGACAATTTAACTCCTGTGCCAACTGTGTGCTAGTCTACTTCTTAAATTATGTGGATGCATATAAAGGATTGATTTAAATACTTTGCGAACTTCCGGACTCCGGTAGTCCTTTTCTTAAACTATGTGGTTGCATATAAAGGATTGTCTTCATTTTCCTTTTGTTAACTGATATTGGGAGACCATAATTAAGATTAAAGTAGGACAGGCTATCAGTTTTCTTCAACTTTAATTAATTCAATCTATTGGTTTTCTACAACTTCTTTTTACATATTGGGCACACACCTCCTAAGTGCTCTTGTATTGGGATTAAAATGTTGGTTGTCTTTATCTTCCTTAATTTCATGAGAACTAAATATGTTAGTTTTGTGTGTATTCTGGATCTTTTAGTCTATTTTCTTGATTATTAATGTGATACTAAATAGCATGAGTATATGAAATGCCAAACTGTGCCTCTCCTTCTGGAATTGAACTGCTGGTTTGTTTAGAGTTATTGATTTTTAATCTATCATGAACTCTTAATAGGACAGTGTCATAGTTTGGAGTTTCGTGGCCCATGATGACTCTATATATGTGTAGATGAAAATATACATACTACATCACAGTGGACCTTATATTGTGACAGACTGCAGAATGCTTGTTTCTGCCATGATATAGTTTGCATTAATCATGTACTCTTTACTGTGTCCTGTATTATTCATCACTTTTCTTGGTCGATTTATTTCTTGAATAGAGAATTGTGTGCATCCTGTGGTAACGTAAAATTTATTTATTTATTTATTTTTGGAAACATTAGATTTATCATCTGGTGTCTCTCTTTTTCTTAATAGGTAACATGCGAACATTAGATTTACTAATAGGTAACATGTTAACTTAAACATTGGTGCACAGTTTAAGGCTCCTAGTTGCTTGCCTTGCACACTTTTTTTGTGTCTCTTGAAACACAAGGACCGATTTTTGGTTCTGATTCTTTTTGTGAAATAAATGTTACATGTCCAATTGTCCATGCAGGATATGGCTTTATTTTATACTCTTTTACTTTTAGTGTAGTATATGGTCCTGCAAGTTGGGAAATTTAGAGAACTTTCAAGTCTGATAATTTCTCTTTCTGTACCACATATTCTGGATTCTAATTTTGGGTATAACTCATCTATAACTGGTAAGAGGGTGATGGTGGTCTTGGTTTTGATTATATATTGGCAAAGAGAAAGAGAGGTTATAAATGATTGAAATTCTTATCTGCAACTTTGGGGCTTTGGGCATCTCCATGGGTTTCAGGTCATGGTTTTGTGGAGAAATTAATGCAAAGAGGAACAGAGATTATAAATAGTTGATATTTCTCGTGTATAAATTGAAGAGCACCTTCAAGCTAACGTATTTTCGCTGTGTTTGCATCACATGTGAGCCATTCCTCTGCATATCTAGTGGCCTATATCAAATTATATTTTTTAAAATGGATTGTAGCCTAAAAGATAATGGTTCTGAAGTTGAAGAGCAATAAAATTTTGTACATTTAACATTTGTTGCAGCTGCTATATTTTCTATGCAATAAGTGTTTTTTGTCTTAAAATTTAGATTATTATTGTCTCTACTCTCTAGTTCCTGTTCTCCATTACATGCAGGAAGGTGACAAGTGTATATCTTATTATAGTTTACAACTATACATGATGTTCTCTTCTCTTCTAATTACTGATGCTATTATATGTCTTCGCTTCAGATCCATGAAAGCTTTAAAAAACTTAGTATATAACTTCATTGTCCCCCTGGTTATACTGTCATCAAAAGTATGGAGGGATCACTGAAGCGTGGAAACTCAGAACAAGTTCAAGTGCTTGTTTTTATATCATTGCAGCATGTTGACCAGCTCTCCACGAGGAGTTAATGACTTTGGATACTGCTGCATTGCCGAGTCATTTTATGAAAGTTACAAGGGTAGACTATTTTAGATGCTTCATTGTTTATACTGTGGAGCTTCCGCTGGTCGGTGATAAGTATTCATAACTGATTCATAAATTGGTCATCTCATGAACAGAGGAAACATGGTTGTCAAGTGATGCAGTTTATATTTGTAAACTGTTAAATAGACTGTTTACTCTGTAAATTTTTTGTGCTGTATACACATACAGCTGGTGCTGTTTAGAGAAACTGAAAATGTATATAACAGTTGATACAACTTTAGTGCTTCAATAATTCAAATTATAGTTTGGTGGGGGCTTTTGTTATTATTTGTGCTTTTGATCCATCTTTATGGATTTTAATTTCATTCCATTTGTTAGTATATTTGGAATACTGGATCCTTTGCACAGTTTACCCTGTAACGTCTATGCTTACCTGTTCTGCTGATCTTCTGACTGTGCTGGTAGCCAGCTTTTAAAATGTTAATTCCATGTTCATCCCGTTTCATTTTTACCTGATATGCAGTTCAAACCTGCTATTAAAAATTAATATCGTGACATGTGCAATGGACTAGAAACTGCATGCAAAGCTAACTAGACCCCTTCTCCCCCAACAAAAAAAGAAAAAAAGAAACAACAAGGACAAAAAAATCCATGAAAATATATAAGTGGTTCAATGTATATAAACTTTCTGGCTGGCGTCCTGATATGGCTGTGGCTATGAATATTATGTTTATGAATAACTCCAAACTAGTGTTAAAAGTTTGTTCGTACTGCAGCACATACTTTTTAGTTGGCAGTGGCCGTTCTTTTCAAGTTCCTAGCAGTCCTTTGCTTGAATTGTTGCTTTTCTTTTGACAGTACATCTGACTCAAATAGAGTGGTTCCTTCAATCTATATTTGTAACCTGAATATAGGTTGCATTAGAAAATGAGTCTTAAGATCTATGATTACAAGCATACATATGTGGATCATTGTTAATGGTTTGACAACCTGAAGAAATTAATTGGATGCATATGGCTTTGCTGTTGGAATTTGGAAGCACACTTGTAGTTACTACTGCTGCTATTTTATATTTGTTCTCCATCAGTATGGACTGTATGCTTATTGAGTTTCTACTGGTGGCAGCAGTATCTTTTTAATGCTTGTTCTTGAACATATCTCTGGTGACATGATTGCTCTTTTTCCTGGATATATCAATGCATAGAAATTATATAGATGCATCATCGTATGAAAAATCTTTACTTCATCTTTTCATGCCAGTTGGAATACTTCCTGTGGTGCCTACAGTTTTGGATGGTCATGCAGAAATCTAAAACTAAAATATCAACAACTTCGAGAGGGCTAAATATGGAAAATTTTGGATTTTTTTTATTTGCTACAAACGTTACAATCCTTTAGAAAGCTTGATTACCAGCTGATTTGTTTTTCAATATTCTCTAAACTTTATGCATTGACCTTTCAGATTAAAAGGGTTCAGTTGCATAATCTCTGCTGATTTTTTTTCTTAATATTAAAAGACTTTTATGAGGCCTTTGGTAATATAGTTCACATATGACTGGAAAATTGGCATAGATAGGATACAAATGCATTTAGAAGTTCACAGAGGAAAAGAGATGCGATGTGACTCATGAGATCCATGTTACAATTACTTTTAACTCAAGTAATTTGTTGCGCTTCTCTTTTCAAAGTTCAGCTTTATGGTGTAGTTTTCTCCTGCTTCTGTGTTTAATTTGCTGCCTAGATGCATCAAGTCCTAATTAGTTTATGTTTTCTTCTAAGAGTTTTGTTTTAATGAGTTACTTTTAGTATACTGGCTCATATTGTTAAGGGAAATTGTTAGTTTTGTATCAACAGATTACTAAAGGTTAGCAGAAGTCTTGGCATTATATGCATATTTATGTAGCTATAGGTTGTATCTTCTGGATCTTCACAGTTATTACTTATTAGTTATAGTTTGAGCGTGGTGGATTCTGCATACTTTTGTTGAAGTTCTTGGATGAAAGTAATTGTATGTGATTTATTTCATTATTTGAGAATTTTCATACTTATTTATGTTAAAATTATGGATTTCATTGTTGATTTTTTTGTCTTCTCTTAATTTATCTAAATTCATGCTAGAGGCTGACTTTTTCAATTAGATGTGACAAAACTGTTACAAGTCACAAGTTACAAGAATTTGCTGGAAACAGAAGTATAATTTATTGAAAATCTCAACTTATTTCGAAATTTTTGATGTGTAGTTAGTTTTCTACATTTACCCCTGTGGGGTCAAAGATCTATGAGATCATCCTAGTATTTTTGGGCTATATCATCCCACATTTTTTGCATATTGTCTTCCTCACTTTTTTTGCGTCACAGATTTATGAAATTTGCAAAACATTGTCAGTATAGTAACTGGTCTGTTGAATTAGACTCATCTTGGTTTCAATAGAAATTTTCTTTTTAAAATTCTGATTTTTACCTTTGTGAATATGCTCATCCTTCTTTTTGCTCCCACAAACTCTCTATGTCCTACTCTAATCCAATGGGAAATTATAATATGTTAGACGCATATTTATCAGTTTGAATTTTGATTTAGCTGCAATGATATATCTCTGAGCAACTTAGTAGCATATTATGTAGGTATAGGGTTACGTATCTGTATTTAATTGAAAAAAGAAGACGAGTTCATATGGGATTAGATGCTGACAATCTGATACTTGTGAATGTAGTGAATGTAACTGATGCTGCTGTATATTTTTTATGATGAATTCCTTGATCATATATTACTGAATGGTTGTTATTAGTATATAAAATAAGTATACTTGTTGGTTTTGTTTGTTGTTGTTGTTGTATACATGTTGGTGGCTAAGAGTTAGGCTGTTTTGGAGCATGTTTGAATGCATGAGCTTGAACCTTTACAAGTGAAATATATATATATATATGTATATATATATATATATATATGTACTGATGTGCTTATATCTCCTGATTGCCTGGAAGTAATTGATTTGTTTGTTAAGTTTCAATAACTCCTAATGATTATATTTAGTTTGTGCTGTTGAAGTGCTGTTTCTCTTTTTTTTTTACTCCTAATCTCACTGTTGGCACAATTTAACCCTTAGTTTGTTTCTTTCAACAGTCTTGCAATGATAGCAAGGAGAAGGCCACAGCACTGTAATACTGTTCTTCCTGCATTGTTTGATTTTGATCCAATTCAGACAGTAAAAGGATGCCATGCTTCCAGTATTCAATACTCCTTAAGAACAGCTTTTTTGGGATTTTTAAGGTGCACTTGCTTACCAATGCTAGAGGTAAATATGCTTGCATCAACCTACTTTGTTGATCTTGAGATATTATTTAATTTATCATGCAAAACTACAAGATAAGTTCTGGGACATATATTTTCTCATTACTTGCCTAAAGGATTACATTTTCTAAGTCACCATCAAGCCTAGAATTGGAGATCTTATTTTTCAAATAATGTTCAATTGCATGTTCCCTGAACTTGTTAGCCTGTAGCAGAGCCACAAAAATGGAAGTGGGAAGAAAATTAAACTATAGAAACGGTGCCAAGGAACAAAAAAGGACAAACGAAGCTTGTGAGTCTCATCAACTACTGAAAGTAAGCTATTGCGTTAGAACTTGAATAGCAAGTAAAAAAAAAGTATAGGCTGTAAGGGTAAATAAGAAAGAGGGAGAAGCTATGAGTCTATGACTTGATGGATAACACACTATTTAATTTGTCATCTAAAACTTGGGCACATAAGTTCTATATGCTGTATGCCTACTTCCTGTGTGGCATTTTGTTTTGAGCTTAGCATGCAATAAAGCAACGTCATAAAGAGCAAAACAAAAAGGAGACTGAAATATATAGTGCTCTTATTAGGATTCTATGCTAATAGTAAGAATTCTCTTCATTTTTTGCAGTCAAGAGAAAGACTGGTAAAGAGTCTGCGGTTTATGAATGCAGGGGATGCTGCTGATCAAGTCATTCGGCAAGTTGACAGATTGACTAAACATGGTGATCGATTTATTCGTGATGCTAGAGCTAGCAAGGTAAGAGGTGACTTACTGCTTGTGAGTTGTGGCTGCAAAGCTGGTGGCTTTAAGAACTAGTTGCTAGCAGTTTTCATGACTTTGTCTCACATTCAGTTTTGTTTTTAATGCTCAGGATGCTCTTTTATTAACTCAGATGCCTGTTTCTGGGGAATTATCTAGAAAAAGATCCATGCCTTTAGATAATGAACAATTGCCCAATGGTCATGAGGTCATCTCTAAGAGAATTCGTTCTGGTCCTGATCCACACTCTTCTTTACCAGTCCAAATAGTTGATTCTGGGCAGGATCTTTACTGTGTCAATGGATTATCTTCTAATGTTCCTGTTCTGGATAGTGAACTAAGTGCTGTGGAGCAAATGATTACTGTGATTAGTGCTTTGCTTGCTGAAGGAGAAAGAGGTGCTGAATCTCTTGAAATCCTTATATCAAAGATCCATCATGATTTGTTAGCTGATATTGTCATAACTAACATGAGACACTTGCCCAAGACACCCCCATCATTGACAAGGCCCGATAGTTCTCCAGTAACACAAGTTGACATCCAAGGCAGTCAATCACAGGTTTTTGCTACATCTGCTCCAATAAATTATGTTCAATCCTCTGCTATTAATGCACAGGCTCCATTTCCTTCAGCTACAGCTACAGCTACAGCTACTGGCTCATCACTCTCTGACATCTCTAATGTCAATAATCTTCCTGCTGATTCAAAACGTGACCCACGCAGGGTAATATTGTTGCTTATGTTTGCAAGAATCAGTATCAATTAGTTTATATTTCTGTATATGTTATCATAAAATGCTAATTTGTTTGGCTACCTTGTATCACTCCTGGTACAATTTTCAGGATCCTCGTCGGCTTGATCCAAGGCGTGTAGCAGGAACTGCTGTATCAGTTATGGAGGACACTTGTGCCTTAAAATTGGACTATGATGATTCATTGTCTTTGACTAAGCCTGTTTCACATCCTGTTGCAACTACAATTGACAGTAGTCCAGCACCCCAAACAACCAGTAGCAAAAGTGAAGACATGATCTCTGAAGGTCCACCAGTTTCAGGATCTGAGCATCCAATTCCCAAAATAGAGGTTCAAGAGAAGCCTGGAGATACTGATCGCAATCCGGAACCAAATGCTTCTTTGGATCCCTCATTTTCTGCTACTGCTACAGTAGATGAGGATCCCAGTACCGTGGAGCAATCAGATACTGAGGCAAAAGGGCCAGATTCACCATCTATAGTGGAATTTGACCAGTTTTCTGCTGATGTTACAATTGCGTCTTCATCAGAAGATACTTGTCTGGAATTACCACAGCTTCCACCATATGTTGAACTATCCAAAGATCAGGAAAGTATCATCAAACACATGGCAATTAAGCATATTATCGAGTCATACAAGAATTTGAATGGGACAGATTGTCAGCAGTTTTGCATGCCATTACTTGCTCGAATGGTAGCTCAGGTAATTATTTTAATGTTTCAGTTTGTAATTATGTTGGAGGTATGGACTTAATTTGTTTTATTTTGGTTTCGTAAATTGTGCATGTAAAGTTTAGAATCTGTGTTCAACTATCTTGTATCAGTTTTTATTGAGAAAATCTGTATTACTATATAAAGGCAACAGTCCTCGATGTGCCATAACAAAGAAACTTATAATTAATAAAGATAAAATATATAAATACAGTAACTGGCCGATCTCGAAACTTTCATTCTCAGACTAATCTTTCCAATATACAAAACAACAACAACAACAACAACAACAACCAAAGCCTTATCCCACTAGGTGGGGTCGGCTATATGAATCAACTGACGCCAACGTGTTCTATACTTGCACATGTCAACCGTAAGGTTATTGATAGCTAGATCTTTTCGGATAGTTTCTTGGATAGTTTTCCACAAACTTATTTTTAGGGTAATATACAAAACCTTACCCTAAAAATAAGTTTGTGGATAAGTGGTAGTTAATTAAAGTCTTTAATCTACCCTGTTGCTTTATTATCCTTGAAATAGTTATTTCAGATGAAAGGGAGATTAACTTCACATTAGAGGTTGTCAAGACAGATTGCAGAATGTTGTAACATAAATTATTGTGTACAGAAGTAAAATAAAGAAGTTGAAATACAAAATAGATACACCCCGTATTTTGGGCATCTTATCTTTGTTACTTTTCCTCTTAGCATATGTATATTTATATCACTTGCTAGACATTTTTTTTTTAGAGGGAAGTGAAAGAGGGACTAAATATCTACATTTAAGATTTTTGGGAGAATTGAGCTTTCCTACGTTTTAATCCTGCTTTTTTTGCAAATAAAAACTAGTGGCAGGGATTGTATAATATGGAGGTTTTTTTGTGTCCTATTTTGAAAAAAAAAATTGCCTAAATTTATGAAAAAAAACAAAAGAATAACTCTTCCATTTTTAATTTTTTTTCCTGCTTGGAGGAAACGGATAAATAATTCCACAAATATATTTGATTTAACGTCAAACTTTAAACTGCTGCTAGATGATGTGGGATTAAAAATGTTGAGTATAACATAATGAATGAATGCTGGAGTGCTTATCTGTTTTAGTAATTGTTATCTGTGTGTTTTGAGCATTACTATCAATAATATATTGGTCCTCCCATTCAGATTGTTGATGATAAAGAGTTTATTCTGATGCTGCAAAAGCAAATCTTGGATAACCAGTGGCGAAAGGTACTAGCATTTGAACTTGCTTTATTTTGAAAATTGTATTTTACATTATTTTAGTCTTTCTCTTTTTGTGCATGTTTTTGTTTTTCTTTTTATGATTGTCTGAGTAATGCAAATTTACTGGAATATTCTTGATTATGTGTAGTTAAACATCGTTGTTGTGTACTTTTCAATCTTAGTTTTATTTCTTTTTCTTTCAAAAAAGTTCAAGGGTCTTCCCGTTTGAATGTGTCTTTTTTGTTTGATATTTTGCATTTAAGTGAAAGAATTGGATTGGAATTTGCATGCACTCAATGAAGGTACTTGAAATGCAGAATATGCATGTGATGCTTCATGTATTCATTTGCCACTACTATATATTAATTGGTGATTTATAAATTATTTCTTAGTAGTAAATTGTCACTTGCTAAACAGTCCTTAGTTTTTGTGCTATTGCAAGCTTAAGCTATAATACAAACAAAATTGTAGTATTTCTAAGCACATATATGCTTTGTTCCTGGTTGTAAAATAAGGTAGAATTTTGATGTTGTGGGAACTTATGAAAAATATGTTGGGTAATATAATGGGTGAAATCAAATAATGATCTCATGAAGGATTGATCTGGTCCTGATTAAGTTGTCAACTATGCATCTTTGAGGGGGTAAGTGTCATAATAATTGTCGCTTCATTTCAGAGAATGAGCCATAAAGTCAAATGGATACCAAGATCAGCTTGTTTTATTACATCATAACTTTTTTGAGTGGCAAAACAGGTTATATTCAAATCAAATGGGATACAAAGATTAGCTTGTGTTACAGAGTTTATTTTTAATCGTTATATGTGGATTGGAGATTCATTCTGATTAGCAAATATGACTGCCAATTTGTTTTCTGTATTGTTTCTAAGTATTTTTAACGTATTACTTTGAAATGAATTTGCAGGGGCATGAACTTATATTGCATATTTTGTACCATTTGCACTCCCACATTGTATTGGATTCAATTTCAAACTCTTCATCTACTGCTGTTTTATATGAGAATTTCCTCTTGGGAGTGGTAGGTATTATAGTTTGTTTGGCCTCCTTTGATAAATAGATTTTTTGTAGTATTTAATTTCTTTCTGAGAAAACTTGATTCTTCTGTTTCCTTGTAGACCAAATCTCTCTTGGAGTTTTTTCCGCCGTTAGACAAGTCTTTTAGTAGGCTTCTAGGGGATGTTCCTCATTTGCCTGAATCTGTCTTGGAGGTTTTGAATGATCTTTGCTGTTCTACTATTATTGATAATCATGGTAAAGTTGTCCGTGACATTGAACGTGTAACTCAAGGCCTTGGTGCCATCTGGAGTTTAATATTGGGCCGTCCACAATATCGGCAAGCCTGCTTAGGTATAGCATTAAAGGTATCTTGTCATTCATGACTTCTATTAACATAATAATTCCTGTAATTTGGACAGCATTAAGTGCAAAAACCATCCTGTCCTGTCTTTATGCAATGATTAGGTTTTCATATAGTTATGCTTATAGTACTGCAAAAGTAATTGGAAAGGTATAGTAGTTCTATTCATATTGATCACAATGTTTTATTATAGCCATGAAATGATAAAAGTAGATTCATGGATGTGGGTGAAACCATATATTGTGTTTGTCAATGTACAAATTAATTATTTTGTTTGATTAACTTCTGAGTTTACCTTGTATGCATTCTTCAAGAAAGGGTTCTTCAATCTTTAGAATGAGCTTGTGTTTCCCCCCCTCTCTTTTTCCCTATCCATTACACTTAAATATGTATAGCTAAAGGTACTAATATTGGGAAGTATATTGCTTTGATTCACGATATAAGGATTTTCAATACCTTAAATTTTCATATTAATTCTTTCATGACTCAGGATGTTTTTTTCAATATGCAGGATATATCATGCTTTTGTATTCATGGAATTGTGGTTTGAAATATTGTAATAAAACAGTAGAAGTAGATTTTCTGCTAGATGTATCGTCGCTTTGCTTGTTGACCATAGTTTTCTTTGTTCAATTATTTTTGTTCAATTTCCAGCTGTTGTTAGCACATGTTATTTGTTTTGTTGCAAGTTTCTGAGTATGGGTAAGAAAAATGAAATGAAGGACTGAACGCCTAATTATAGCGACATTTTCACAGTGATTGTTTGTATATAGACCCAAATCTATTTAAATTTAAATTGCCTAGTTTCATGTCTTTCATAGGATTAATGTATTCTTTTCTACGTGGCAGTGTGCTGTTCATCCACAGGATGAGATTCGAGCAAAAGCTATTAGGCTGGTATATAAACACTTACAGTTGTTTGAAATCTGACCGACTATCAATTTGTAGTGTGACCACTAGGCTTTATTTGCATTGGACAGGTGGCCAACAAACTCTATCAGCTGAGCTATATATCAGAAGATGTTGAACAATATGCAAAAGAAATGCTTCTGTCTGTTGTAGATCATAAAGTCTTAGACACGGGTCTTCCTCAATCTGGACCCACTGAGCAAAGAGCCGAAGCAGAGGTATGATAATTATTGATACTTGTAATCTTTTTCTACGACCTCCCTTATTTTATCTCTTCTCCGAGTTAATGACTGCTTTACAGAATTCATTTGAATCTGCATGGGTTTCTTTGACAGTGTTGAACAGTTTGTACTAATTATGTTTTCTTGTGGCTTGTGAGCAAACAGCTTAACATGCTTCAAAGTGTTGCATCTGTTTTTCTTTTGGGATTTACATTTAAGAAATTTTTCTCATTTTTTTGATAATGTGCTTAATTAATTGACTACAATTATTGGTCTTTACCTTTATAGGTTGGAAGTCAGGAAATGCAACGTCGGTTGCAAGGTTCAGAGTCCACAACTTCTGAAAATGACCCTAAAATTGCTAAACCAATGGTTCAGAGTGTTGCGTCAGTGTCATTCTCTGAAGCTCAACGTCTTGTGTCTTTGTTTTTTGCTATATGCACAAAGGTTTGTTTTTCTTGTACTTCATATGTGGCTTAGTGTTTAACAATATTAACAATGACTGTGCCTGCTTTTCTAACACTGACACATCATTGAAATCCTTGTAGAAACCCAGTCTTCTTCAGATTATATTTGATGTTTATGGGCGTTCACCAAAAACTGTGAAGCAGGTATTATTTTGTTCTGTTAACTTTTCGGCAATATTGATTTTAGGATACAGCCAATAAGGTTGAAAATCTCTTACTTTGGTTTATTTGTTACATTCCCATGATTAGAGGTAACATAAAATTCTTCCAATGGTGAATACTGGATTTCTCCTTGCTCATTGTAGTGCACCAGTATGCTTTAACAACAAAAAATTTTGGTATGAGTCTGAGATTAAGAGTTGTCACATCCAATCATATGATTTGCCTGAAATTCAGTAGATTTATCCTGATTTAGTTATAAATCTGTTGGCATTCAATTATGAGTACTGGTATGTTCATGTGACAATGGAGTTTACTCTGGCATTGTGATGTTGCTTTTAAACTATTATCGGTACTGGTGGTTTTCAGTTTAGTGTTTTTTATCTGTTCTATTTGGGAACTTTCAGGCCATTCACCGTCACATTCCTATCCTTTTAAGGGCATTAGGACAATCTTGTTCTAAGATGCTGCATATTATATCTAATCCACCTCAAGGAAGTGAAAATCTGCTGACGCTGGTAACTTCTTACTCTGACTGTTGAGAATAGTTTATTTTGCTCCATTATTAAGAGTGGATTATCATAACACGGTTAAATGATTATAATGTTGATTTCGTGTTCTGAAAGGTGCTGCAAATACTGACTCAGGAGACAACACCTTCTTCTGACCTGATTGCTACTGTTAAGCACTTATATGAAACTAAATTAAAGGTATCCCTAACAAGCAACAACTAATAATATTCCTTTATTCTCTCCACCAATGTGAAAATAATTGGATTATATACTCAACCATGCTAGCTCTGTGCTGCAGGATGTTACAATTCTAGTCCCTTTGCTTTCATCACTTTCAAAAAATGAGGTCAATTCATGACTTTCTTCTTCTTTTCCTTTTCTATATATATATATTTTCTGTGAATTATTTTCTCTTCTTCCGTGGTATGAAGCTGCACAGTTGCCTTTATGTTTGACCAAGTATTATACAAGTATTAGAGACATATATTGGTAAATCATCTCTACCAGTTAGAAAGCAGCATTCCCCTCATTATATAATAATGTTAAGGAGCTTTATGCATTGTCTACCTTAGCAGTTCAAGTATTTGTAGCTATAAGTCTATAACGAATTTCTCAGAACAGACAGTCTTATTCTTTCTTCTTAGTCTAAAAACATTAGGTCATCAAGTTCTCATTAGAATGATGGAAATTTCAAAATTTCCATCTGTACTCATAAATCACGATTTAGTTTAGCCATGGCTTGAAAAATCAATTAAGACTCTGGCCTCTGCCTACCATATGATGCATGGTCTAATCCGCATCATTTATCAGATAATAAGAAACTCATTGCTAAACTTTACTTATTTTGATGTGTTGTAAATCCTTAATTCTCAGTCCAAGGTTAAAATATAAATCAGTTGGTATTTAGTAAGTTATTTCTTGAATTTACAATTTTAAGACATTTTTTTTTTCATTTTTCATTATCCTTATGACTGGAGAAACTTGAGTTATGCTGGATCATTTGAAGATGAATTTTTCATCTGACCTAGCATTAGCTCATTAAACAGTATGCCAGAAATTATAAAGAAGCACATGTTAATGTGATATTTTTTTTGGCTATGTTGTCATGTGCTGTATGAGTGGTCAATTTTTACTCAATCTTAACTTTAATTACTTTATGTAACAGGTCTTACCAATATTCCCTCGGCTTGTTGACCTTCCATTGGAGAAGTTCCAGATGGCCCTTGCTCACGTACTACAGGTATATGTGAATCCTTGAACATAAGCCATTTTTAAAATTTTTTATCTCTAATGTCTATTTTGGTATACCCTGAGACTAGGGCTCTAATTCTATTTTAGTTGGCTGTTTATTTGGATGTCATGGGAATTAACTTCAATAAAAAAATGAAATTTTAAAGCAAAGTCAGCAACATCTTCAAGTGTTTTTTAATCTTTTCCCATTAGATATGTCAAACATTTTAAATGTTTATGACAGGGTTCAGCTCATACAGGTCCAGCGTTAACACCTGTAGAAGTGTTGGTTGCAATCCATGGAATTGCTCCAGAGAAAGATGGAATTGCCCTTAAAAAGGCACGTTACTATGGTCCTTTTTCAATCCATTAATCTTTATGACTAACTTATCAAAGTTAGCTGTATAAGTTATATTGTATTGAAGTTTGAAATCCTCAGAATGCATATGTAACAATTTATAAAATATTTTCTTTTTGTCTTCCATTACCAGATAACTGATGCTTGTGCTGCTTGTTTTGAGCAACGTACTGTGTTTACACAGCAGGTTCTGGCAAAGGCATTAAACCAGATGGTCAGTTGATTCAATCTTTTATCAATCATTCACTTATCTGTTACATTTTTCTTGTGCGTATCTTATTGTCTTGTGGGTATCTTATTTTTAAAATTTCCAGGTTGATCAAACTCCTTTGCCTCTACTTTTCATGAGAACAGTTATTCAGGCTGTTGATGCTTTTCCGGTGCTGGTAAATTCCGAATTACATATCTTTGATGCTCATATAGTGTTGCTTGTGTTTGTATATGGTCAAAGTTAAATGCCTTTAGTAGATGTGTCATAGTGAATGGTTCTTAATCTCTATGCTCTATATTTTAGGTTGATTTTGTGATGGAGATACTGTTGAAACTTGTGAATAAACAGGTACGCTTGATTAAAATACTTAAACGTTGATTCCTTAAAGATTTTACAAACTGATTTAATATTTTTATTTTTTTTAATACAACCTAATTGTTCTCTTTTCATGTATTTGTGTCTAAACTTAATTATTAAGTTTAACAATTTTTTGACTTGAATACTAAATCTAAACAATTTAATATTTTTTGATAAATAAATAAGTTTCTTTTTTTTATACACAATAACTAGGATTTTTGAATCAGCATATTAGTGTATTACGTATTATGTTTTATATTATTTATTTTGTACAGATGTTTAATTTTAAGGCTATGACAGTTATTTCTTTTTAACTGGCCCTTGCGGATTTCAAAACCACCGTTTGAAAACTGAAACTTTTCGTTGATGGGCTTGATGGGCCCATCACCTGAAGATTCAGAACGGCCCACTTAGGACAGTAGATACAAGTTATTGCATAGCCTAAGGCCCAACATTAATTATTATTTTTAGTTTAGCTCAATATTTACTTTTATGCTGACTGCAGGTGTGGCGTATGCCAAAACTTTGGGTTGGTTTCTTAAAATGTGTATATCAGACTCAACCTCGTTCTTTTCATGTACTATTGCAGGTATTGCATTATTCACTTCCATAACATCCTGTTAATTCATTGTCCTTTAAATTTAACAAGTTTTTCTCTCATTCCTTTTTGCAGTTGCCACCTCCACAACTGGAAAGTGCTCTCAACAAACATGTTAGTCTCAGAGGACCCCTCACTTCATACGCCAATCGACCCACTGTAAAATCTTCACTTCCTAGGTAAGCTTTTCCAGGGATGGCTGTGGAACGGATTTGTCTGTGAGCTACATGTCATTCAGCGTCAGTTTGTGAGCACCTGAAATATTTTTGAAATTATACTGAGCTTTTGAAGAACGAGGTTGAGTCTGATATATTTATGAATGTACATTAATGTGTGCTATTCTATGTGTTCTCCCTTTCTACATGTGTTGACATAGTTTCTGAGTGTGGGTCTAAATTTCTCTTGCAATTAACTCATGTTCACATCACATGTACAGATCGACATTAGCTGTTCTTAATCTTGCAAATGACACACATTCACAGCAACACCGGTCAAATTCGTTGCACCCTCCTGACACAGGTTCTTCAGTTCATGAAGCAGCTTTGACATGATATTGAAGAGACTCACCGGAATTTAGTAACCGGCCTAGCTGAATATACGAATTTGATAGAGGAGATTGATCACTTTCCCTGGATTTTCAGCCAACCATTGATAAATTAAGAACAGTTTATATAGTCACTGATTGGTTCAACTAGACTTGATTTTTTTTTGACCGAGTCTAGATGAATGTCATTCTAGGGATATTGTATCAAGAATTTGCCACCTGTGCAGCCCCATCTCATTGCTCGGCAAAACATGCCCAGGCTGTTTGAGGTTGAGGGAATGTATCACTAGTAATCGTAGTTCTCTACTTCTCTCTGATTTCTTGTGTAATATCATTCATCCAATTTTGATGCTTCTTCAAGATCAGTCAAAGAACAAACCAACGATCCTCATGTAGTGTGGTTGTAATTTTACAATTATTCTTACCTCTGCAGAGAAATGGCATATTGCTGATAATGCCAAATAGCCATTTCGAGTCTTTGCAGGCACCCTTCTGATGCATTCAACATTGATCGGTATATTTACGTGTGTAGTAATTGTATGTATACTTAAAATCAATATAATGTACAGTGTACGTCTTAAGAGTAACGAAAGATTAAAAGTATCCTCCCCCTCCGAGGAGAAAATGTGTGTGCTAAATAAGCCACTGGTAATTCAGTAATTCTTCGTGCAAAGGCGCCCTATAAAAACATTGGAAATTCATATAGTCCTAAATACATGCCAATTCTTGTTTTAAAAAAGCACTGCAAATATTATTACACCTACACGTCACTAAAACGGTAAAATTATTCAGCTAGAACATGCGAGGCAGTAGGCTTAGACAATAGACACTTAAAGCAGTGGCAAGTCCCTAATACCTTTGCTGAAAGGAGACAAGACAACTAATACAATACGTAAGATGTAACTTAAATTTATGAGTAAACTAATAATTTAGTTTTTGACGAATTGATAACTCAATTTATAAAAGATTAAAATAGTATATTTTTTAGTCTAAGAGATTAAAATAGTATATTATTTAGTCCATAAAGAATTTAGTATACCGTTTTAATCTTTTAAGAATTAAATTGTATATTTCAATCTTTTAAGGATCGAGTTGTCAATTCCATAATCTTTTAAAGATCAAATTCATAGTTTACTCTAAATTTATTATTTGTATTCATGCTTAGACGTTGACTATCTGCCTATTACTAAAAATCATCTTCAAATCCAATGTACGTCTTAATTACATCCTTTTTAATTACGATGCGAACAATATGTCACACCAATCCATCTGGCAGTACGTGAAAAGTCAAAACCAAGCAAGTCGCGACTACGTAAGAATAATGAGTACAAATCAATGAACAGAAAAAAAAAACGCTGGATACAGAGAATCATTCTCGTCTTAAAAAATAATTTTCTACTTCTTAAAATAAAAAAAAATATATGCTTGATGATATTGTTTTATTTTTTTTATTCTAAAACTCAACATTAAATATTATTTATAAAATCTAAATAAAAAAAAAACTATTAAAAAATATTTTGGACTCTCAAAATAATTTTTAAAGATAAGAATCAACCCCACCTTATATTTCAGAAGGCCCTCGCTATTTTTGATACAAGACTTGGACCAGAAACAGTATTGTCAAACATCAGATTAGTCCGCAGTACCATCCATCCAATACATAGATGTGTATAACCTTAAAATTTAAGCAATTTGATCAACTCATCAACACGTCCCCTTCCATTCTCTAGATGATATATTTTTCTCTATCCAAGAAAGAAACAACAGTAACATACTTTACAGCAACAAAATTTGCTTTGTGAGACTATGAGAAAATTCCCGAACCAAAGTCAGCAACTTGTTTCTATATTGCCAGTAAAAAAAAAGTGCCTCAGGTCTCTCAGATTGTAGCAGTCATCTATCCATAGATGTACTGACGCAGCAGCGCCAAACTGTCATGAATTGAAAAAAAGCCTTAGATTCCTACAAGGTGAACAGCATAAATCTACCGAAATTTAGTAGAAAAAGGCAGAATAATAAGCATTTGCTTAACATTCGCAAGTATGATTCCATACACTACCTTAAGAAAATAGTAAATCATACCTATCAAACACCACATACAATTGCAGGATGATTACTCAATGGGTATGACAGCATCAAGGTTTTTCTGAAGCAGCCAACCCGTGGGATAAACTATACTCTGAGCTTCCAAATGGAGATGCCAATTCATTATTTTGGAACAACCCAAAGGTGAACCTTCCATTTGACTCTCATCTTCCACTAACTGTTCTATAAATGTGGTCTCCTGTCAAAACAAAAAAGTATTATATGATGAAATAAAAGGAAGCCTGAACTGATTAATTGGGTAGCAAAGTGTAAAGATAGGAAGCATACTTGAAAACCCTCCTTCACTGTGTCTAATTGTCGAATAGGATTTGAAGTAGGGCGCTTCCATCTTTTAGGATCCCACAAAATTGTGCTGTTGAAAGCAAATCCAGACATATCAACATGAAACCTACGAAGTCTCTTACTTTTCTCATTTGTATGCCACCCAATCACTTGACTTGCGTTGCAGACTGGACCCTCCAAAATCGCCTTGTTTTTGTTTTGTGCAAGCATGGCAACAGGCCAGGTACCAAAACGGCTACAAAACCAATTAAAATTAGAATATAGAATTATAGATGTGCAAGTGAGAGCAAACATTTCATCAATATTGAAAACCTAATGGTTCAATGATACAGGCGACATGAGAACATGACCAATACATTCTCAAAGGCAATCAACCTAAAAGGAGAACTTAAAGGGTAGAATCCCTTATCATGAGAAAGATGTTAATTAAGATAACTTTCTTCGCACCTAGTTCTCAATCAAAAGCCATTAACAACTAAATGGAATCACAATCATATTTACTTAAGTGGATAGTATTACTTTGTAAAATATGGGAGCAAGGAAAGATGATTGAAGGGAAATCTTCTTCAGAGTCAAAAGCATAGTAAAAAACAATACAAAGATCTCTTGATACAAGTGGTAGACTGAACATTTCAACACATGCAGCAGAATGCCAGTGTTAAGAAATTGAACAAACAGATAGCTCGTATGTGCCTTCAAGAAACCACAAATCATAGAGTGCTTCAATTTTGTTTTCTACAGTGACAAAAAACTTGAACATCAAGGATTTAGTTGCGAGAAAAAAAGATTAAGCAACTTAAGGTGTATGGTGGAGAATATAACAGGATATCCTGGGGAAGAAAAGTACAAAATTTTCAACTACATCTATTTAAAATAACAGGCATAGGCGTATAAAATCTACAAGACAATGCATGTATAAGTATACACAACAGCTTTGTTACTAGACTATCATAACCAAAGATACCAAATAACGAAAGAATATAAATAGATAGTCATACATAAATGATTTACAATACTCATCTGTAAAAGATGCCAAATACAAATCAGTCATGAAAATATCAATATGAAAATCCAAACGATAAATTTTAAGGAAAAAGTGAGGGACCAAAGTTACTTCGTATAAAGCAAAGACGAACGAGAGTTAGAGAACTGAGATTTCCAACATTCCATGTACATAATATTAAATGTAACAACTAACAAGAAATAAAAAGCCACAAACCGACAGTATCAACCAAAAAGACGATGGTTATTGCTTTGTAACAAGAGGTGACTTGAGGTACGCAAGAGCCAACAAACAAAGTTAAAAAATAAGTCCTAATTGAAACAGCCACACCTCCAAAACATGTAAAATGTGGATCAAATGTAGACACATCTTATACTAAAATTCAAAGGTAGGGAAAAATTGAAGGGACAGAGGTCGAAGTACCTTATGTCTCTCAAGGTCTCAAACAACTGGAGAGAATATATATTATCATCATCTGCAAAGTAGACAATCCCATCAAGTTTATGGAACTCAATGTGCTCCAACGCCGTATTCCTCTGGTGCACGCCTCTGTCCTTCACATTTGTGGAATTCTTAGTACAGACCAAATGCCTATACATCACACCCGTTTTCCTCAGTATGTCGGCAGTTTCCATAGAAGCTGAATTCATTTCCACAACAATCCAAAGAACCGGAGGAGGTACAAGCCTAAGAACATGACCCAGCCTGTTCAGGAAATAGGATTGAAGAGCTCGATTATATGTAGGAGTCACCACAATCAACTGCTTCCTTGGCACAAATTCGAGTCTCTCATCTGTTGTGATCTTCTTATCTGCATTCAAACTCACTGGATTGACGACAAACCCCTCATCACGCTTCAGAACATGATCCTCAGGGACCAATTGTGCATTCGCGTGAGGCGGCTTGATCTCAAACGATATATCCTGACGGCGAATGTCATCGACAACATGGCCAAAAGGAAACATACCCCACAAAAAGCCTAGGAAGAAAAAGATCAAACACCTATATAGCGCTCTTCTCCATCGCCCCTTCCGAGCATAACGCCGCACGAAAACTCCGGCAACAAACCTCCGCAATCCGACAACATATGCAGCCAACGCCGGCAATGGCGATGCGTACTTGGAATTGGGAGCAAGCTTATGATGAGGAGACGAAACTGAAAACGCCCCAACACCGTTTTGGTGCTGTCGATCGTGGTATGCCGGTGACAGAGTCCGTCGAAAAGACGCCATTAACTAACCCACGAAAAACTTAGAGCAGTTACTAATAATCGATTACATCTAGACTCGGGAAAAAGCAATTTACTATAGATGCCAAACCTGAGCATATATCAAAATAAAAGGAAATTGAGAATATATATATATATATCTAACAGAGATCTGCGAGGAGTGAAAACCCTAGAGAACACAGATTCAAAGAGAATATCAGAGGGGATTGAATTGGAATTCACTAGAAAAGTTTATCTACGAGTGACAGAGAATTTAGTTGAATTGAATCGGTGAATGAATGAAGCAGAGAGAGTAGAGACGAAATTAGAGTTTGTTGCTGAAATGGAAAATGGAAAATAGAAGACGAAATGAAAGAGAGAAGACGGCAGGGTGCCTAACGAAACGACATCTGAAAATATACACTTTACACGGATTCCCCTGTAGTACACAAACTGGAACGGGACGCAAATTACAAAACTAAACAGCATTTTTAAATATACTTACTTTTTCGTCCTTAAATGTATCTCAATGTTTTAATTTGTTTCTTGAAAATTGGAAATATATATTTTTCTATTTTCAATTTATTATAGATATTAATTATTTATTATTTATGATTAATATCTTGAAAATTAAATAGTCAATATTTATAGAAAAAATTAATAATAAAGAAATACGTATTAAGTATAGAAAATATATTTTTAATATTCAATGACAAATAAATTTATTTTAAGGCAAAGTCAAGGACCAATAAATTTACTTAACATATATGGGATTTGATATAAGTTTTTTCTTTCTTTCAATTACATAGCAAAAAAAAAACTTTAAATTACAAATTTGATGGACATGTTTAAATTATCAGAGAAAAGTCATTAAAGCTCTTATTTACTTCCTTAAAAAAATATCTTATTTACTAATACAAAAAAATTGGGTTGTGATCAAAATCCGTGAGATGCTAAATTTTATAAGAGTTTATCTTTCAATGATAAATTATTACATTAAATGGGAAGTAATCTTGTCATGACTAAATTAACTTTATGGAGATAGTGGAATAAGTTAAGTTTAAGGATATCAAAATAGGAGTAATTGGAAGCGAAAAATATGATATATTAAATATTTTAATATTGCCTCACCAAAAAAAATAGTTAGTGTTTTAAAACAAATTATAATTTAATCAAAACCTAATGAGGTTTATTTTTTTTGGTCAAACCTACCTAATGAGGTTTGCTCTTTTTAAAATTATTATTATTGAGATAATAGTTAAGCGTTGAGCGCCAACCAATGAGAAACACGTGGTTTGCTTTAAGGGTCCCACCACTTTGCTTCCAATATCTCATTAGTTGTATTTTTTTTTATAGAAAACCTACNAACACGTGGTTTGCTTTAAGGGTCCCACCACTTTGCTTCCAATATCTCATTAGTTGTATTTTTTTTTTATAGAAAACCTACTTTTTGGTCCCTCAATTGTGACTGAGTCGATGATTTGGTCCCTGAATTGTGGGAAACTACAACTCAGTCCCTCAATTGTATACTTCCGTCTATGTTTTGGTCCCTTAGGTGTGGTCCGTCAGTTATAGAGCTGTTAAGTGATGACGTGTCACTGTTAAGTGCTTAGGTGGTAGTTAAATGCTGAGTTGGCATCCAAATAATATATTCCTACTCATTTTTCATTTTACACCTCATAAAAAGGACTTATATGCAACATATTATAACATTTCAATATCAAAACACAAAAAAAACCAAGGGCCATTATGAAATTTTCACACTCTCCTCTTCTCCATCTTCTTCTTCAACTTCTCAGCCTCCATCGTCATCGTTTCACCCAGATTCCGACGCCCAATATTCTCCTTGCTTTTCTTCTTCTTCTTCGAGTAGTCCTTCTTCGGAGAGCACAAGAAACAACCTATCTTTCGAGGAGGAGACGACGATGATGATGCCGATGAATCCGGATTTTGTTTAGGTTTCGCAGTCGTCTTCACCTCCTTTTGCGGAATCGAGATTCAAGATCGGTGGGGAGAGCAGAGTCGGTGAAGCCAGAGCATTTGATGGCGGAGACTTGCTCCAAAACGCAAGGGTCTTGAGCTTGAGAGATGATGTCGTCGACGGCGGCGGAGTCGTCGACATCGGAAAGATCTGAGAATTCGAACATTTCACGGAGTGAAAGAAGAAGAAGAAGGTAGTGTGAAAAAATTGTAAATGTGTGAGTGGAAAGGGAGAGTGGAGAGAGTGGAAAGGGAAAACAGGGTGATGGTCGAGTCGAATTGTTGGTGAAGAGATGACAATGACGGTTGGGAAGTTGAAGAAGAAGATGAAGAAGAGGAGAGTGGAAAATTTCATAATGGCCCTTGGTTTTTTTTTTTGTTTATATTGAAATGTTATAATATATTGCATATAAGTCCTTTTTATGAGGTGTATAATGAAAAATGAGTAAGAATATATTATTTGGATGCCAACTCAGCATTTAACAGTCACCTAAGCACTTAACAGTGACACGTCATCACTTAACAGCTCTATAACTGACAGACCACACCTGAGGGACCAAAACGTAGACGGAAGTATACAATTGAGGGACTGAGTTGTAGTTTCCCACAATTCAAGGACCAAATCATCGACTCAGTCACAATTGAGGGACCAAAAAGTAGACTTTCTCTTTTTTTTTATACATATTAATAACTAGGGGCTTTCCGTATCCTAACGAGCACGAAAATATGCATGTAACGTTTAATTTGACATTTGTAGTTATTCAGTGACTAAATAGTATAATTCTATTATTTAAGGACTAAATCGTTAGAAGTGTGAAAATTAAAAGACCAAATAATAAGTTTTCACTTTCTTAAATCTCATCTACTACTTTCTCCCTCCTATTATCTGGAAAGTTAGCCAATTATCAAGTTTCACATGTTTATTTCTTGTTTTTTAATTTTTAATTAATTATTTTTAACCAACCAAAAACACCCTCACACATATAATATAGTATAGATAGATTTAATATAATATCTCATTCGTTGTGGTTTAGTCATTTTTATTAGGTTAAAACTTTGTTTTGGTCCTCAAATTATGGGATTAAATTTATTTTGGTCTTAAAATAATTTTTCATTTCATTTTAGTCCTTAAACTTTCACATTTATTCTATTTTTGTTTCTAAAATATGACTTTTTTGTTCAGACTTTTACATAACATGCATGTATTTTGTTCTGGTTCTATATATCTGATGTTTAAGGTAAATATACACAGACCAAGGAAATAATTAGTTTACCTAAAATGAAGAAAAAGATGAGATAAAAAGACTAAACTATCCCTATTAAATTACTTGGGAAATGTTTATTCATTTATGATTCTATTATATTTAATAGAGATAGAATAGTAAAAAAATAATTAATGTTCTCTTAAATTTATAAAATATCAGATATTTTAGAATAAAAATAGCTCTCCAAAAAAATATATCAGATATTTTAGAATAAAAATAGCTCTTCAAAAAAACAGATATTTAGAACCGGAAGGAGTATATTATAGCTTGAGTAATAACGCACTAATAACACATTCTTTCACCGTTAATTAACCTTTTATTGTCAAATGGTCTTTACTCACTGTTATAACAAATGCGTTATTTACACGTTCTTTTATAAATAATATCACCAACGAAAGTGTAACAATTGACATTTTTATTATATCTATATATTTAGCTTCTACTCTATTGATTGACTTAGGTATCAACAACACTTGAGATAAGACTTTTTATAAATGATCATTATAAGCATTCTAAAAATAGAATCGTTGAATAATTAAGATAAGATCATGTTACCTTAGCTTCTTAATTACTTAGTTTATATTATGAGTATTAATTGTAATTTGTAAGGTAATTGTAAATTGTTTGGACAGCAAAAAATGTGGGAGCTTGTCATAGTTGGTACCAAGTTAATTACTTAATTATGCACAACGGGATTGATAGAGCTATTATTAGATGTGTGTTGTTTTCTGTCACCAAAAAATAAAAAAGATGTGTTGTTTTCTCATGTGTCGGTACACCCCTAATATTTTATTTTAATTACATTATTACTATAACATTTTTCCACTTGCTTCCAACCACTTTAATTTATTTATGGCACTACGAGAATGACTTTTTTATGTTTCAAAATTAGAGCGAGTTAAGTATTGACTAAACACGTCGCAGCAGTTTGTTATTGCCTTTTAAGTCTCAACATCTATTTGCCTTATCAGATTATTATATTTTAATTTTGGCCAAAGTGCAATATTGGTCCTATAAGTTTGCATGAGTTCCCAGATCAGTCCTATAAGTTTTTTCGTCTCAGATTTGGTCNATTAACCATAAACGATATAAATATATATATATAAACTATTTCTGAGTTTTACTTTATTAATTTATAAATCTTGGATATAAACTTATCATAGAATTATTAAATATATAAATTTCCTAACTCTGATTTTCTTCATGCTAAAAAGGGCCCGAAGACGTCTTGGGCGTGGTCTAGTATTCTTAGTGGAAGGGAAGTCCTCATGAAAGGGTTGTGCTTGAGTATTGGTGATGGCTGCACTGCTAAGTTCTGGAAAGATCCCTGAATTCCTGACTTAAAAGACTTCAAACTTTCTTCTGATGCCTCTTGTGAGGCACTTAAGCTAGGATGCTTTGGTGGGTGAGTTTATATTCAATAATTCTTGGGAGTTATCTTCGGCTAATCTGTGGCTTACAAATGATGAGATTGAGGCTATCAGAAAGATTCGCATTCCCTTGAGAAGCAAACAAGTGGAGGTGGGTTTTCTCTTCCAATTGTGATTATTCTATTACAACTGGGTACTTGGTGGCTAAAAAGCTCGGGGACGTAATACCAAAAAATGTCGCTAGCTCCTCTTTCTATGTTTCTTATGTTTTATGGAAGAAGATCTGGAAACTAAAGGCTCCAAATAAAGTGAAGCATTTCTTGTGGAGGGCTTGCACCAATTCCCTCCCAACGAAAGATCAGCTTGTTGGAGATTATTGAACAAACGCAGCGGAAAAGGTAAAATAAAAATTTTTATAATCTCCTCCAAAGGATCCACTACTTGTGTTTATACCAGAGAGAAAAGACGTTTACCTAAATCAGACGGTTGCTTTGAAAAATCGCAATTCCAAGAAGTCCACAGACTCGTGTCCTTCCTATGCCGGTGATCCACACGAACAGTTTGGCAGATACTCAGGTGCTAGCCTCTAATCTCTTCTTCAAAAGATTATGGGAACCGATCTACAATCTTGGAATTTCAAGAACACTTCTTGAAATATCCAAGAACCAAGTGGCGCACTAGTATGAAATTTTTCTCAAAAATTCCTCACTAAAACTCAAGAGATGAGCACACTACCAAGAACCACTTTCTTGGCCACACTCTCTAGAGTTTTTGCTTCACTCTCTTCCTCACACACAAATCGCCCCTAAAACCCTAAGTTTAGGGTTAGTTCAAAACTTTCCCTTTTTCTCTTCCTAGGCTATGCGCCTTTTCTCTTTTCTCTTAGAATAATAGGCGACTTCCTCTAGGGTTTATAGGCGACTTGTCTGTGCTTTTATAGAGTCTCAATTCCTCAAATTAGGGAATCACCAAATCTTGATTATAAGATTACATTAATATTATAATTCAAAATTGAGAGGCAATCTCAATTTAAATTTCAAGATCGTATCTTGAAACCTAAAATGCACACTTCCCATTGGTTGGAATGAGTCAAGAGGATTTGAATTCTTAATTAAAATATTACATTAATATATTAACTTAAAATTCAAAATGCATTCTTGAAATTCAAAATGCAAGATCAAATCTTGCATTTGAATCTTGAAGAACTCGCCCCCTCCTAGTGGTTTTATAGGAATTTAATAAATAAGATAACAATCCTAACTCTTAGGAAGTTATAACCAACTTATTAATATCCTTAACAAATTGAATTAAAATATTACCCTAATATCTTAATTCAAATTCAAATCTTGAATTCAAATTTAAATCTTGAATTCAAATTAAAATAATCATATTTCATTAATTAATTCAAGAGTGAGGCGCCACCCTCCTCTTGTTATCCAATATTAGAGAATTTAATAAATCAATAATCCCCTAACTCTTAGGAGACTTAGTCAATTCATTATTCCCCAATATTTTAAACAAGAATTCAATTGTAAATAGATTAATCAAATTAACTATTTAACAATTAATATATTTAAACTTGTCTAACAAATTTAAATATCACAAATGTAGATTTTATTTAAGACAAGACTTCATGTCCTAAGACATTCAACTATGTCTTAAATTGTGTCACTAAAGTGACTCACGAATTAACCCTAATTCGTGTCCCATTACAGTATCTTGATCCTGCTCATGTGTGACCCAGCAGGCCTCATGTGAAATTGGCAGCAAGCCATCTCTATGACTCACAAGTCGAGAGCGGACTCTAGCAAGCCATCACGACTACCCAAAACACGTGAGTTATCGTTTTAACATAAACGACTTAACCTTAGTACCACCTTGTCATAATCCCTATTGTCACACGATATTTTGGTCATGGATAAGGCATGGGAAAGTCATCCTTGTAATCCAAACCATAACTTTCTCGATTCCTTGAGTTAGTCCCATTACCCTGTGTGGCCACACATTCCTTGGACAAACTCATCGAGGGGCCCAGTCAAATATCTCTCAACATAATGAGAGAAAAAATTCCTTATTGGTCAACCACATTCCTCAGCACAGCAAACAACTAAACTCGTACCTAGCCTGTATGGCTACCCTGTTACGAGCAACGTTGGACTAGGCCAAAGTTCAGCATCTACAGCGCCGGAATAATGAAGACCTCAGGTCTAAGGGCATCGTGACAGGTGTACAGGAGAGACTAGCTCATGACTAAACCCATGCAGGACTCTCCAGGTCGGTCCAGCAACTTGTAACCCATTACATAATTGCACCATGACTCTCGAGAAGCATCACATGCGTGTATCTCTATACACCGAAGTCATGCTGGTCTTAGTTCATTCACGTTCCCACGTGAATAATCGACCAGGGACAGTTTAGAATAATTATCACATAATTAATCAAGGATTGTTATCATAGTAAACATGCTAATAATATGATAACGACATAATTTATCATTCATAAATCAGTCAAACAATATCTTCATACATATAAAATGATTGACCCTAGGGCACAATCTCCATCATTTAGAGCTATGTATTGCTCTCGAAGAGTACTTTCTCTATCCAGTTGGAGCCGTTAGTAAACGGGGTCAAATCGGTCCTAAAAGTAGACTTCTAGTTTCATACTCAAACAAGCAAAGTTGATCATATCTCTATCGTTTCAAATTCGAATGCGACGAATTTAGAGTTACGAGTTCCTCTTAACAAGTCATTTGAACTTGAAATGAGAGACGAGAGAAATATGATCAAATTCAATAGTTTGGGACTAAAATGAAACATTTTATCAACATTTAGGACCAAAATGAATCATTTTGCTAACGTTTAGGACCAATTTGAACATTTTGAAACATAATGGACCAAAATGAACATTATGGCATACATTTAGGACCAAAATGACCCTTTGACCTATTATTATTAACTAATTATATGTTGTTAATTAATTTTTTGTTATTGCATATTAAAATTATATGTTAATAATTAATTATATATTTTAATAAAAAAATATAAACTATCTATCAATCTTCTAATATTTAAAAATTGGATTCATTGGTATAATTAAATTATTAAAATTTGACCATTACATAGGAGATTGATAGATTTAAAATTGGTATAATCTCTTTTAATTAACATAATATATTCACATAGGAGATTATACATAGGATAGGAGATTATACATGCGACTGTACTTCCAAGATTTTCAATTTCAGTTCCAAACCTATTTCCGAAGCACGGTTCATTGGAATAATCCCATTGGTATAATCTGTTATGTAATGGTCCAATTTTAATGATTTAATTATACCAATGAATCTAATTTTAAAATATTAGAAAATTGATAAATAGTTTATATTTTGTATAAAATATATAATTAATTATTAATATATAATTTTAATATTCAATAAGAAAAAAATTATTAAAAAATTAACAATAATATATAAATATGATAATTAATTTTTTAAAATTTTATTATTATGTTTTATAAAAAATATATTTTATGATTAATAATAAATTAAAATATTTTTAAATGAATAAATAAAAAATTGTTTAAATAAAAAATACTAATAGGCAGCAATTTTTACCGTTGCAAAGATTAAATTTTTTTTAAAAAAAGTAAAACAGCAACACATTAAAAGTGTTGTTGACCACACCTGTCGTAAGGTGGCCAAATAATCGAAATAAATGCACTATAGAGGTGCAACCCGGGTCATATCTCACGAGGAACCACTTGCAAAGGTTCAATAATGAATTATAACAAACTTAACTAATCGGGTAAAGAACAAAGCATTTTATCAAACACTTGGTGTGCAAGAAAACTAAAGGTTATAAAACTAAAATGTTTTTGTGATTTTTAATTATAAAACTAAACTAAAAAGATAATAAAGACACTTATTGATGGAAACACCCAAGGAGGAATCGAATTCGGCCTTCCTAGCGTACAAAGATCGGAGTAATTACTTCACAAATCATTTACTAAAGTTTTCTGATTACCGTTAAACATAGCAATTAACTCAATTATAACCATAACCAAGATAATCACTCTAATAAAACTAATGGTGAGATAAAATAATGGAATCAGGTAACTCTATAACTCAAACCAAGTTATCATATATAAACTTATCTCAATTACTAGTCAAAGAAACTACAACGTATCCGAATGGATCGTAATCAAGATAAATAATAATCAATATATCTCAGAATCCAGAATCTAATCTCAAATTTACAGTCAATATCAAAATAACAAGCTATCTAACCAATCCTCCTCCGGGTGTGGAATCTAGCCGCTCATGGAGAGAAATTTAGCTTCACCAAGCCTCCTAGCCGCTCAAATTTTGCTTCATCTAATTTTATGATGATTAAAATGCATTCAATCACAAGTATAACCAAATCATCACAACTAGAGGCTAAATCATGCAATTAAGCTCATAAATCATCATAAAACACTATGAAAAGCCACTAGAAAACATGACCATGTTTGGTCAAATCAGTTGCAAACAGAAAAAAAATGAAAAATAAAAAATAAAAAGTTGTGCACTGCAGCACGTTGACTGAAGTGCCACATGGCACTTTGCTCATTGGTTCATGTGTATTGGGATACTAGTACTACCATATAAAGATGTTCCATATATCTAAATAGTTTATTTTTTGTCTCAAAATTCTAAATACTTTATTTTTTTACATTATTAAATAAAAAAACCGCCAAAAGTGCCAATAATTAATTAATTTATCCCAATCTAACTATCATACACGTCGTCTTTTATACGAAAAACAGTACGAGTAATTTTTTTTTCATGTTTCTTTTTTTCGTAGAATAGATATCATTGAATTAAACCAGAAAGAAATACATCATGAAGGTTCGAAACAGAAACAAAAGACAGAAAGAAATACATCATGAAGGTACGAATTTTTTTCTTTTTTTTTTTCATGTCATATGGGTAAAATAAACGCACTGGTTGATTGTGAATTTAAATTAGATATGATTCAGTGGAAATACAGACAAAAGCTCGATACCATTTATGTTGTAGTCGTGTGCCGGCGTTGTCAGAAGCATTTATCATATTATTATTATTATTATTATTATTATTATTATTATTATTATTATTATTATTATTAGTTTTTTTTTCGGCGCAGCATTTTATTTTATTCTTTATTTTTATTTTCTGCTTGTCGGTGGAAACAATTTATAAAAACAAAAGGTTATGTGTATTTAATCAAGTTGTGCTAGAATTGATTTTTGAACAATATTGATTATGAATTCGGGAAGTTTCACATTTCAAAATGTGATTTTCAATTAATTGGATTTGAATGTTTCAAAATGGAACAAAACATGAATAATTTAGAAATTGAATTTTTGTGCTGTGCTCAATTACATACTTAATTATGATGAGAATCTAAGTTATTTATAATTTCTCAAACCATTAATTTTTTGGAGGACATCTTCATACAAAACTAATGCTAGTTGACTACCGCTTCTGGTATACCGAATACAGTTGCTATTTTAATTTCGAAATTAGGATTTAGGTTTAAGATTTTAAGGTTTATCCTTGATAACTTCATTTTTATTTCTAATTTTAAAGTCTATATTATGCAGCTTTTTTTCCTTCTGTTAAAAAAAATATCTAAATTAGGAATGATTTGGAGGTAAGTATAAGTACGGCATTATGTTTTTTTTTTAAAAAAAAAAATTGAACCTAGAAGATATATTGTATTACTAAATTCATATATATTCTTAAATAGTTAAATATTTAAATATTTTCTTAAATAGTTAAATATTTATATTTGAAGTTAGATTTAGAAAAATTTTAAACAAATAGTATTTTACTTATATAAATCTTATTTTTCATATATATATATATGATATTCAGTATTTTATCTTTAAAATTATATAGGTTGTCCATACAATAAAAAAAATAATTCATATTATAAGTTTGTATTGGTTGTAGTATCTTGACCTTCCCTATGGGTTGGTATTTTTTTTTCGTATAAATTCTTATATCTTAGCTCATTTACTTTAAATTCATGAGTCATGGCCATATTTGGATTTGGACTCACTAACAAAATAATAATTATTGCAGCAATATGTTTTTTTACTACCTACTTTGTGCCTATAGTTTTTTTTGGTCAATCTTGTGCCTCTGTAGTTACTTGAGTATTCAGCAACATTTAAATCAAATGAGAACTTTTTTTGGGTCAATAATCAAATGAGATATTTTTGTTGGTTACAATAATAATCAAATGTGATTTATTTTTTTTGGTCATAAATCAAATGTGATTTGAGTGTCCTCTACTTGTGAGCGAGCACAAACTTTTATATGGGCCATAAAAGCCCAAAATAAGGTCCAAGGACACAGAGGTGGGCCAAACTATTGTCTAGCTAGATCCAAAAAAATAACAACAAAAAGAAAACAGCACAAACAGGAGAAGATAAAACTTTCACCCCACACCACATGCAGGGCAACGAATTCATAAAACGGGAATATAATTTATTATTTTTTTCTTTAATGATTAGTTATACAAAATATGATTTTTTAAATTATCTCATAATCATAACTGGTCATGGAAAAACGTGTATTTATTTGATTAATTGTTAAACTTTATAAGAAAGATACAAAATGTATTATTTGAGTTAGTCTTGTAAGCAATACTCATTGTGCCTTTTAAATCTATTAATCCATAATTGTTACTTAGGCTTTGTGCTTAATGCTCGGGCATATGATTTATCATCGTCACACTTTTTTTTTCGTTGCCTAAGGTATCCTTCAGTGACCAAAGACTAATCATCCGCAGATCTGTGATTCATTTAAGAGTCTATTGCTGGTTAATTGGTTTCATTACATAAGATAAGATTTGAATCCTCGACACTTATTTAAGTGACCTAGTGAACTTAACTACTAGACCAATAAAATTTAGTTATCGTCAAAGCTTCTTTATTATCTGATTAACGTTATTGTAGAAAATTTGGAAGCGTGAAGGAAACTGGTTAGATNTTGCTTGATTGCCTTTAGCTTTTTGCTATTCTTCAGTCTCATCATTACAAAATACAAATAAATTGCTCGCAACCAAAATGCAATTTCGGTAGCGTTACGTTCTTTGACTGTACTCTCGATTTCTCACACCATGCATATGGAATTTTCATATTTTTGTTATTATTGTTATTATTATTCAGTTTCAGTTCGCCTTTATTTTTGCAAACCCCACTCACCAAAAACATCAATGCTGGTATGGCTTCTCCGAGTTAATTACTTCGCTGCATCATCGTGTAATAATATAATAAGGCATTTATTATATATATATATATATTAAAACTCAGATTTAATAAAGTCAAACATAGATGCCATTTATATATGCTACGTACGTACAGACAAAGAAAACGCCAAACTGAAATTCCCACCAACATGTACAAGAAGAAGAAAGTGGAACCTTATCTTTCTTTAATATAATTTGCGTTGCTTCCACGTCCTTTAATTTCCAAAGTCCAAATAACAATGCTACGCAGGGCCCAGTCTCACATATTTTATCTATCATTGATTGGAAAATTAAAGTACATACAAGTCAATTTCGATTAAAACTAATTTAATTAAAATATAAATCTCTGTATATATGTACATGATCATGAATTGTCGCTATGAATATTGAATATCCATGTGAGTCGGGTACGTAGCTAGAGTGTAGAGGCTAAACCTAAGTGGGGGGCTTATTAATTATTTATCTATCTATCTTGTATATATATATGTGATGATAATAATAAGCCGTGTGGATGATGAATAATGTCATAGAGTAGTGTACTGTGCACAATACTATTATTTTGATTTTGAAAGACGTACGTATAGTATAGGCTGTATAGCTAGGGTTAAAGGGGGCATATATAATATATAATATATATACAATATGAGTGACTGAAAAAGTAAAAACATGCACAAAGTGGGCCAAAGCACACACCAACCTAGCTAACTTGTCTTCATCCGACATGCCAAATTTAATGGAGTCGATCATGTTCTCATTTTCAAACAAGGAAGAAAAGCAAAAGCAAAATCCGTCTTTAATTTCTTCTATTCTATATCATACACAAGTAGTGTTTGTGTACTCACTAGCCTAGCTATATATCCAATTATCTATCTACCTACATACGACCTAGCTAGCTAAGCTTTCAGGCTTCAGCCTTCAATAACTCATTTTATATAATATAAGCCAACAAAAAGAAAAGAAAGGAAACAGATAGGATCTTTGCAGTAGTGTGTGTGACTCATTCCACTCTATCCATTATATATATCAACTTGGAATAATCTTTTTGGTATATATTTCGATTTTGGATATCTCATGCTATAGCTACTCTCTAGGTGGCAGGGTCTGCATGCGTGTATACTCATGTTCCACACCCATTATGCCAAAACCCTAATTAAACATATGCATGCATTTATATATCTATACATGTTAATTATAATATTTCAGAGTACATACAAGACACGTGTTATTGGTATACCAAAATCATAAATAATATATAATATCTGTATATATATACAATGACATTTAATATATAATATCTGTATATCTGTATATCTATATATATATATATACAGATATTATATATTATAATTAGAAATATATATATATATATGTTGTCTTTGAAAAAACAATGAATGTGTGTAGTGTAAATCAAAGTGATAGTTAGAGACATACACATGGATTTGCAAGAGGTAGTAGAAATGAGAATTTGTGTTCCCCATAGACGAACCAAAGGAAAATTAAAGGGTCAGCCTCAAATTAGATGATTTGAATGTGTGTCAGTCGTTGAATGCAACAAAAATGGTCCAAGCAGGCTAGCAGCAAACCAATTAGCTTAGGGGACCCCTTTTGGAAAGAAAGTCCTATTACCATAATACTGTTACTACTCATGCTTGCGTGTGTGTGAGTGAGAGTGTGAATGTACATCTACCATCACCACACGATTGGCATCTTTTCAAAGTAGACCGGCCAGTACTTTATTTTATCAATTATAACTCTTTTCGTCGCCTTTTTATAATTCGAATCTAGCTAATTCCTTTTTCCTTTCTATCGATCAAAATAGATCCCATTCCTTCAAATTGATCCATTACACTCACCTCAACAAAAACTCAGCTTAGGATGTAGAAATACCTAACCCATTTCAAAAGTGTTTTCAAAGAAAAAGAGTTGTTATATATATAAGAAGTTAGAAAACATTTTAACTAATAAGCGATGTAGAACTTCAACACGCCCCTTTCACACTCGACATATATAGAAGTGTGAAGCTAACAAGTTATCTCTAGAGCAGGTAGGGATGATCATAGGTAGGATACTATGATACCCGGACCCGGACCCGTATGTGAGCGAGTCTCAAAATCAATCTCCATACTCATACCCGCTGGGTAGTCTAGTCCCCATACCCGGACCCAGACCCGGAAAAATTTTAAAATAAACTATTTTTTATTGATATAAAATTTATATTCATTCAACTTTCTACATCTATAACTACTAAAAATAAAAAAAAA
>QANZ01029369.1:0-17487 GCA_003254925.1 Chamaecrista fasciculata | reverse complement strand
TTATTATTATTATTATTATTATTATTATTATTATTATTATTATTATTATTTTACTTCAATTTATAATCTCACAACTTCTTTTTGCATGAATATACATTGACAAGAGAGTAATTAGATATTTGTTTTGTTCAGTCTAAAATGAAAAATTGGATGATAAATAAATAAAACTAATGGCTTGCTAATTGTGTCATCATTAAAGTGATACTAGCTAATTAATGAAGAAGAATCAGACAAGAGTAGTTTTCAAACCCTTTTGAAAGCTCATATATATAAGTGCGCAAATTAGAAAGCTCATATATATAGGTTGTGTAGCAAAATCATGTATATTCCATAGCTTCTAATCTATATATGTATGAGAAATAATTGAAAACATAAGTAGGTTCACGTGAAAGTACATGTAAAATAATGAATGATAAATTGCTAGTGGGAACTGGTGGTGGATTTTTTTATATATTATTAATAATAAAAAATGGCAACACATAATTTGATACCCTGAAGTTGTGCATATATATAATGCAAGACAATAAGGTCGCATGAATGTGCGTGTGTGTGCGTGTGTCAAGGATCTTTTTTCTTTTATATATAGATCGAGTTGGTATTGTTAGGGTATTTATTGATTAAGGTCGTGTATAAGTATTTGAAAAGTGATTAAAAATAATAAATAAATCTATTATTTTGTATATATTTTGACTCATATTTTAAAAGATTAATAATTTGGCAATAAAAAATGTGCTACCATATATCTAGCTAGGTACGAATTACGATAGATAATTGAACGTGCAGTGCCAATATTATGGTACACACATGAAAACATCACATTCACAAGTATGAAGAATCTTTGAGCGAATTGAAAGAGAAGAGTTGAGGAAGGAGCGGGCCATATATATGTTGTGTGTAGAGACATTGAACATTGCCAACACTTTTAAGGCTAGACAAACAAGAAGAAAGACACTTTCTTGACTTTTCAACAAATATCATATATCATATATGCGGTTTCAGGCTTGACACCCAAAAAGACGTTTGCTTTAATTTGCCTCAACACTTGTTATGGGCTTGTGCCCTCCTATGTGGGGGCATGCATATATATATATATATACCCAATTGTCTGATTAATTCAATACTCCAGCAAAATTAAAAATACTCTTACCTTTTGGTTATAGAGTTTTGTGGCGCCGACATTTTGAATTAAGGCTCCCATGGTGACATTCAGTGGCGGCGAATCTGGACTAGGCATTCTACGACGGCTTCTGGCTTCCACTGTGGCTTCTTGGTTTGATCCTGATTTTTGGTGCTCTTCCATAGCGTCGTTTCATTTTATATTATCTTATTATTGTTACTTTTAGTCTACTTATGTCTTTGTTTTGAACAACCATCGGGGTTTTTTGTCTTCCAGTTTGAAAGGGTTTGTCTCTTTTAGATAACTTTATTTATGTCTCTTGTTTTTTAAATGATTGTAATTTTAGTTGGATTCTTAAATCCGCTAATTTGGCAGTTGATTATCTTGCCAATTTGCCTAAAACAAGGATGGGTCCTAAACCCCCCCCACCTTCATCAGTTGATATCTTTTCGAGTGTTGTTGTTTATGCTAGGGAGAGATTGGCTATTTTTACTTTATGTTTTTGTTTTCGTTTGTATTGTGCTTGGCTTTACCTTGCTTTTGAATGAATTATGTTTCAGGCCAAAAAAAAAAAATTAAAGTAATTAACAAGGGTTGAACGGATAGAGTTAGCGATGATCAAAATACTTATACCCAATCGGACCCTGAAACTTACCCTATGGGTATGGGTCTAGACCCGGACCCATCCTTAATGGGTTCGAGTTCGGGTATGGTGGTACCTACCCGTACCCTACCCATATACCCATTAATAATAATAAATATATTTTTATATATAAAAAATATAATATTTTAACACTTTTTANCTTTAACATGACATATAAGAGAAAATAATAATACATATGACATATATTATGAATAAAACTTGTAATTTTTAAATTTTTCATTAAAAATTATGAATATTTAATTATTTATATATATAAATATATGGCGTGTCGTGTCGCGTAATTTTGAGAGTTTAGCGTGTCGCTGTGTCCGTGTCTGTGTCGTGTCCCGTGTCCGTGTCAGTGTCCATGCTTCTTAGGAAAAAATACACAGAAGGTTCTTGTGCTTTAATCCATTTACAAAAATGGTTCATGTGGTTTAAAAAGTAGCAAATAGAGGCATGTGGTTTGCTCCATTAACAAAAAGGACCCATGAGATATTTGCCATCCAAAACTAACGGAATTAGGACAATGTGCAACCCACGTGACCCATTAACATATACACAATCCCTAATTTCTGAGGATTAGGGTTTGAGAATGGAAGAAAATGGCGAGAATGAGAGTTAGGGTTTGCGAGGATGTGGAGAAATGGTTTGATTTCTACATAATGGAAGATAAATTAGGGATTGGGTTATGTGGAAATAGGTCACGTGAGCTGCACATTGTCCTTATTTCGTTAATTTTGGATGACAAATACCCCCTGAGATCCTTTTTGTTAACGGAGCAAACCACAAATTTTTATTTGTTACTTTTTAAACCACATGGACCATTTCTGCAAATGGGTCAAACTATATGGACCTTCTGTATAATTTACTCAAATTTTTTTTATATAGGCTCTTTATTTAATTTATATATTTCTTAATATACATATATTTAAAAACTTGATTGGATACAATCGAAAGATAATAAATTTAAGACCTAACCTTGACATGGTTTTAGAAAAAAGTATCAAATTGAACCGGGTTTAAAAATGATATTCATTTTTCTTATTTATAAATATTCATTTTTGTTGATAGTGTTATCCATTTAGATTTTCTATAGTGCATTTTAGGTGAAGTGCAGAGAGAAAAATGAACAAGTAAAGAGAGAAAGTGAGTCTCATTGACACTTTCTCTCTTTAACCTATTTCTATATCTCTCTGCACTCCATCTAAAGTGCACTATAAAGAATTTTATCTCGTCTGTTTATATATATATATATATATGTGTGTGTGACTGTGTGAGAGAGAACTTTAGAAAAAAAATACAAAATCAAAGCAAATAGAAAGATGGAAACCAACCATTTGTGAAATTGTAGGAAAGGGTTGGTCGTCCCACACAGAGGGCATAGTAAAATAGCAGAGTACATAAAAGTAAAACACAAAGTACAAAAGAAGATTAAATAGGGAATTAAGAGGTGAGGTAGCATATTGGATCTTCTGAAGTGTGAAGTTCCTGCAGTTTAGAGAGAAAATGGAAGAGTTAGAGAGAAAAGTGTAGTGATGTGTGAGTCCCACTTATTTTTTTTCTCTCTAACTCTCTAACTGCATGAAAATGCAAAAAAATAAATGATAATGAGAATCCATATCCGTGAGCGTAGTGAGTAACTAGTGAGTTTTTGAGTGAGTAGATGTCCTTTATGTGTGGGGCACCCCTACATTTATCCTTGCCCGTACCACTGACCAACCCCAACACATGCACTACTCTTTTTGGTACATGGTATCTTTGAGTTTCGGACCAATGTAATTGTGTTATTCTCTCACATTTTCGCCATTCTACCCATATCTATATATACTCGATCCTTTCAGCCGTTAGTAAGTTTTGTGGGGAATTGAAGCTATACGTATGTATTATGTTTACATATGTATGACTATGGGACTCTCTCCTAACTCCTCATTTATACTTCTCGATTTCATCTTTTAAGACTTGTCACATGAAATGAGAGTACAAATTCCATCTGCTTGCGCGTGCAATGGCTATAAAAATAGCTTTAACGTCTATAAATCTATGGTGACAACGACCTCAAGAATTTTTTTCTTCGGATATTATTCCCCACTTTACACACATATATATCCTTTTTTTGGGGGGCAGAGTACAGTACACATCTTTACAACTGGAAATTATTCAGGAAATTTTGCTTCATTATTATAAACCGCATTAAGCTTTCAGAAACGTGTAACGGGAACATATTCTCAAATTATCATAATTACCAAACTTAATTAAACATTACATTTTGGCCAAAAGGAAACCATATATATGTCTTCTAAAGTTCTTAAGGGGAGAGGGTTGCCTCAATCCATATATACAGCTTGTCATAGAAACATGAAGCTAACGGATTTTCTCGTGGCAGCTCACAATAAGGCCCATCCCATCCATCCACACATGTTTAGGCTCGCGCTAATATCATGTTACAAGGCTTAATTCACTACAAAAGAACTCTTAAGAGAAAAAGATTACCTCAAACCATATATATAGCTTATCAGCCATTTTCAACATAATCATAAAGTTTTACTAATCCATATTGGAGATAATTTTAGAAGAGAAAAAGAGAAAACCAAAGGTAAGGTGCATGGTGGAAAAGAAACATTGGGGAGATTGTGATAACCGATAAGAAGAAAGTGGTAGGGGTTAGATATATCCACACAATGTGTGTTGGAAAGGAAAGGAAAGGAAAGGGAAAATGTTGATCCGTCAGTAGAAAATGGAAAATGTAGGAAAGGTTATTGATGATGATGGTGCATGTAGCAGCTAGCTAGGTGTACCACCCATTATACAGGAAATTCCTTGCCACAAATAATACATACACAAGCATGGGAGGTAATAGTATAGGATAGTTGGATGGATATATATATACAAGAGATAGAGATGGAGATATTATTCCTGCAAGTTGAGCTAATTAAGCAACAAAAGCCAAAGAAAACAAGAGGAGATAAGGTGCGATAGATGAGAGTAAGAAGTGGTTTAAAGCACTAGCTAGGCAGAGATCATAAAAAAGCAGGATTGGAGAAACAAGACAAAACTAGGCCTTAGGTGTACCACTCAAAAACTGCAAAAACCAGAGGGACCCCTCTGCCTCTACCCTCTACAATATCCCTCTATAGTGCAGTATATAACATATTTTTTACACGTAAAAAAAAATAATTTTACCCTCAAGTATTATGTTGAACAAAATTCATTAGCAAAGGAAGATATTATTGATTAAGAAATGTATAAATAAAACGCAAAGCTTGTTATTAATCTGTGCTCGATCATATAATAGACATGTTGTTAATTAGTGTGAAAATGAGAGTGGTGGGGAAATTGAAGTACAGAGGCGGTGCTCCTATTATTTGTCATGAGAGAAGTAGACAGAGGCAATAACATTAATAATAGCTGGATTTGTTTCTGCAGTGTCAATTTTGTCAAACAGGGACCCCCTATCTAAACTCTCATTCGTTCATTCATTACAATTGCATAGTACGTCTTTTTATACTACCAATTATTATTGTTCTTCTCATTCTTTTTAGTTTTTACCTCTCTTTGGGACTTCCGGTGTGTTATTGTCTCTATGTGTTTGTCTTCAAGCTCTTTCTTTTATTTACGGTACAGACACATTGGAAAAAATAAAGGGGCATCAACATAATGGGTCATATAGCATATTTTTCTGATCTTTGGGTTTCAACTTTCAACCCCATTACCCCACCAGCACTGCTGATTCTGCTGCATGTTCAGTTTTTCCAGAAATGTAGAAAAGATCCCATCACACATTTTCTTTCAGGCAAAGAAATGGATGATGACTCATGAAACAGAGAGAATTGAAGGTGATTGGGTAAAAATAAAAAAAAATCATGCCAATTTCATTGGCTAACGTTTTCCTTGTATCATTCAAAGGATTATTATATTAAGAGATGTTTCTCGAAATGCGGGTTATAGGTGAGGTCAAGAATAAAGCAATCATAATATGTAACTTTCATTAATTAGACTATGATTGGGATTTGGGAATGGTCGGAATCATAGATTTTCCCCGCATAGCTTAATTCTATCATTTCTTTTGTTTTATTCTGAGACTTAATTAAACATGGTTTTTATTTTAAGTGGTTAATGTTCTCACTTCTCACTGCCTTTATGGATTTGAAGACATGAAAAGAGCACTCTGCTGTTTCTCAAATGCTAGCTATTAATTATATATATCATAAATTGACACGACATAAGAGGTAATGAAAGTGGGAAAAGTGGGGGTAAAATAATAGTAATAATTGTACACTACATGCAGTCCAATAACATGATACCCTCCTTTCGGCTCCTCCCAAAAAGATGGGGAAAGGGAAAACAAAAAATTGTGAAAAATTATATAAAAAAAAAAGGTGTGGTTGGTTGACCTAATAATTAATTCACAGTGTGTTCAATGAATGGGTGTGTTTCAAGGGAGGGTGGCTTCGTAAGCCCATCCTCATTGATCACTATCTCTTGCAGATAAGCATTTTTGGGAATAACAGCATTAGCAGAAGTAGAAGAACAAGAAGAAGTTGAAGTTGAAGTCTTAGTGAGGTTTCTTGCTCTCTGTACTTGCTCATTCCAATCAGTTCTGGAGAGGACAAACAGCATAAGCCCAGCACAGGAGGCTTGGGCCGCAAGCAACCCAAGCCAAAGCCCAGAAAATCCCAACTTCACCACAAAGCCCAAGAGCATGGCCACCGGCATACCCACCAAGTAAAACGAGCCCAAATTGATGTTAGCTCCGACGGTGGGCCTGGCACTCCCTCGCAAAACCCCACAGCCCGTCGTCTGTGGGCAGTTTCCGAGCTCGCAAACGCCGGCAATCGGCAATGCCACCGCCGTGAGCTTCAGAATCTCCTCGTCGGCCGTGAAAAACCGACCCCACTGGTGCCGCATGAGGGTTGTGAACAACAATGCAGCCAGGCCCAAGCCCACGGCACATAACAAAGACACTATCATTGAAATGCGGGCTTTACCGGGCCGGTTCGCGCCCAATTCATTACCAACCCTAGTGGAAACACCAAGGCTTAAAGACGAAGGGAACACATAGACTAAAGCCGTTGTTTGGATAAGAATCCCCATGGAAGCAATGGTGGCTTTGGGATTCACAAGAAGCCCACACAGCATTATCATGAACTCATACCACCACCACTCTAAGCAAACAGAAATACAAGTGGGAATAGAAAGCGCAAGCAGAGAAGACCATCCTCTGAGACAATCCATGGTGGGAGAGACCCACGATTTTCTGTAAACCCCAGAGAAGTAAACGAAACAAGAGAGGAGAAGAAATAGGTTGAGATTGGTGAACACCATTGCTATAGCCACACCTGCAATACCCATCTTGAGATGAACCACCAATAGGAAATTGAGGGGAACGTGGAGGAAGATAGATAAAGCAGAGCAATATGTTAATGGCAATGTTATTCCCTGTGTCCTGAGGTAGATTCTGAGAGGGTGAAGAAGAGAAAGGAGAAATAAGTCAGGAATGGAGAAGAGAATGAAGGTTTGAGCCATGGAGGAGATATCATGGTCTTGACCACACCAATTAGTGAGGATGGTGTTCATGTGGAGCCACATGAAGGAGATGGGTATGGAAGTTGAGAGAAGAAGGAGGATGGTTCGTTGAAGGGTGAGACCAAGAAGCTTCCATTGTTGGGCTCCGAAAGCTTGGCCACAAATGGGTTCCATGCCCATGGCTAAACCAGAGATGACAGAGTAACCAGTGATGTTGGCGAAGCCAATGGAGAGAGAGCCTGCAGCTAGTTCCATCTCACCAAGATAGCCGAGGAAAAGCATGGAGATCATGGCTCTTGAGTATAGGAGAAGACCAGTGATGGCGGTTGGGCCTGATATCTTGCCTATGGCTTTGATTTCTGCAAACACCTGAAGAAGAAGAAGAAGAACAATAAGAATGCAGTGTCAAAGCACAGTAAGTAATACTAATAATAAAGGGTATGTATGTTATATATGTTATGTTATGTTATATTAAAAAACTGAACCCTGGTAACTTTTTCCTTATTTGTTTTTAACTAGAGTGACTGTGACAGACTGATTGCTACAGCTATATATATATAGTAACTAACTATAGGAAGTCGAGGTAATTTACATTTGACATATCAGGGATATAGATAGATAGATGGATAGATAGATAGATATACCTGTTTAGGAGTAGGCCAGGTGTGAAGATCATCATCATCATCATCGTCTTGATGATGAGGAGGAGGATGAATGAGTATGTGGGGAGTTATGAGATGGGCTTTTGTGGGACACAGGAATGGGGATGCTGAAGAAGCTGGGTTGGAATTACACATGATGATTGATGCTAGTATATTATACCTTACTTAGTTCAAGCTAAATTGGTGATCGTGGTCTTTGTTTGTGTTGGTATGAGATACTGATCAGAGTTTTGAGTGTGAGGAAGAAATTAAAGCGGGTTTAGTATATGGGAAGAATTGAAGTTGCAAGATGATGGGAAGGGACTGGATTTATATGCTGATATGCATGAAAGTGTTGGGCCCTCCTAAGGGGACGTGTCATATTGTCATACAATGAAAGCATATGCAAAAGGAAAAGTGAACAGTGTATCATATCAGAACAAGTAGCAAATGCTTAGGCTTAGCTTGCCGACCCTCCTCCTCTCCTCCACTGTGTAAGTGAGAATTATATTAAAGACTATATATAAATAAATGAGGTAAAAAAAAGAAAGGAAAAAAGCATATATATTAGGCGTGGCATCTGAGGAAATTATGGCAGCTAAGAAAGCTAAGTGGGGAGAAGAAAATTCAAGTTAGGACGGTGAAACATGAGAAAAAGCAATGTGAAATATTCAAAGAGAAGTAGAAGGGGGGGTTAACAGCCGTCAAAGCTAAGACTAGTTATTAGTGTTTGTGGTGTGACAATGATGGCGCTAAGCCGCTAAGAATGGTTTTGAGTCGTTGATCGGTGATTAATGGGAGTGGATAATGTTTTTTAATAAAGAACAAGATGATGGTCAGAGCCTGGGTTTGTGTGCATGTGGAACATAAAGAATTTTATCTTGAGACTGGGAAAGCCAAGTGGAATAATGAATGGAGAAGCAAATTCCCAATTCCCACCCTGCATTATTATTTTCTCTTGCTTTCGTTTTCTGGTGGGGTGGAGTACCTTGTGAAATGACTTATGATATTAAGCACTCTCAACTACGCACATATCCATGATATAATACATACACATACATATGACACAAATTGTTTGTTCTACAGTTTTGTTGGTTGCTAATTTTGTGGGCAGAGTGAAATGTTTTTGCATGTTTTAAGGCAGCCATGCATGTTCCATTCTTCCCCAACCCACTCCCAACTCCGAACATAACTCTCACTTGTCTGTGCCCATCTCAAGCATCCTAAGGCCAAGTTTTATTTATTTATTCACTTGTTTTCGGTTAATTTCCTTCCACCCCTTTTATTTACTTGTTATTACTTATTATTATTACACCCACCTTAGCTTCTCCTTTGTTTCTTAGGTTTTGCAGCCTATAACATTTAAGAAAGGAAAAGAAGGGCTTTGGGGTTCCAACTTCCAAGTCAGGAAAAAGGTCATACCAAGTGGATATTATTTTGCACCTTTTTCCCCATTTTTCTTTTTTTCATAAAGCTTATCCTTTTTTTATCTTCATCCATATATATATATACATATATGTATATGGAGGCAGGTGTTGGTGTGATGGATGGATGGGACCCCCAAGTGGCGTTAATGGCGAATGGTGGTAGATGGCCGTATGGAAAAGAGACAGATGGGAGATGGGAAACATTAGAGAGAGAATTACGTGCTTCAATTACAACCATTTAATGTATATCACAATGGGGTATGAGTCTAATAAGCACACCACACCATAAGGCATAAGCATTGCCTTTGTGAGTAAAACACAACACAATAATGGCTTCCATTCACCAACATGACATTACTTCCTCTTTCTTTCCATCCCTTTCACATTCTCAGCGACTTCAACACTCAATTTTATTCTGTTTGGTTAGATATATAGAAAACTGTGTCAGATTCCATCACCTGCTCGCTGTATATGAAAGATATGTATCATGAAACAGAACCAATACTTAAGATATTATTAATGCAGTAACAGTAACAATGCACAAATACCACCCCTAGTTCTAACAAGTCAAAAAGAGAAACATTGGAATATGGAATTGACATCCAAATTGGGAGGCGCAGCTGACTTAACTTACACGGGATTAATTGAAACAAATAACGTTGTGAATGTAGCGTCATCAATCAATCAGGATGACAGCTAAAACAAGTTGATTTAGTGGGGGTATATCACATAGAACTTTTTTTCCATATAACAAACTAAAATGAAATTTTCTGGAAAGAACAAAAAAATAGTGATAAGATGCATTGGGACTTGATATGGGTAAAAGATTATGCTCCTCTAGAAGTCTGATCAGATTCGCTAATTGTATTCCTCCTCTGTAACTGTGAACTTTTTGCAGAGTCATCAAAAAAGGTCAAAGGTAGAGATGCTTATGCAGGAACTCGTCACTGCTTCATTCTCACTGGGCCATTCATTTACCAGACGACTCTTCTACCAAGCCACACTCTTACTTCACCATCAAGAATCAATTTCTTACTTTTTCTTGCTTGGTTTAATAGAGTAAACGTTGACACAAATTTACATAATTGGACTATTTTAAAACTTGAATTCATCATTTGGGATTGCTAGTATTTTTGTGAACGAGATCCAATATTGAACCGTTCTGATTTAGAAATAAGAAACCACTTCGCTCATAAATAGCAGTTCCTTGCCATACATATCTTTCATCATCGGTACAAATGATGAACGAACGGTTTTTATTTTTAAATGCTCTTGAGATCTTGATATTTAGGAACAGGCATTTTCCGGAAAATTCGAAGGCAGATCACAAAGTTTCATGAATAGTAAAGTTGGGTATTAAACACAGGAATAATTGCATAATTCACAAGAACATTGAATGAAAACTATAAATCAAACCCATCATCATTCAATAATTTATTTAAAAACAAATGCCAAAAATTGGAGCTTTGAAGCTAAGTCTCCATCAAGGTTTCAATCAGCACATTTCATATATTCAGTGCTGGCCACTAAGCACATTCATCACACAAACAAAAAAATCACAGAAATGTATAAGATTCCAATACATCATGATTGAACCACAATCGCACAATCTACATTTCATATGGAATAATTCCCAATCAAGAGCAACCCATCTTGGTTGGAAAGTATGCTGTCTGTGAGAGACTTTAGAACCTATAGAAGATGCTCCAACTACTGTCCCAGGCATTTAGCCGTAAAAGCGACGTCTTTCACAGGTGGGACTGATTTGCAATGAAAAAATTCTCCACTGATTGCAGATAATCTCTTATTTCAGTAACTTCGTGACAGGCTTTAACGTTACATATGAGTGGTCAGGATATTTAGAGAAGTAGTGCTACATGATTTAAATAGGTCCTTGGACATGAATATTAAAGAGCATTCACACTTTCCTAAACCGAATACATGAAACCCTCACGATTTACATATCAAGACCATCTTTTATTGTTTTGAAAAACTATTTCATCTGGTTCTCGACACAGAGAGAAAGTTTCTAAAACTTTCAAATACTTTAGAAAATAACATAACTGAAAATTCTAGCTTATTGGCTCATTAATGACCAACGAAATGAAGACACAACCAACGACTCAATTGATCATTAAAAAAAGATTGGGAGAAGAATGGGTTTTGAATTTTTCATGAAAGAAAGCTCAAGACAAAGGATAAAATCAAATAGAACCCAAAATGGCTATTTACAAATTCTTGCTGCCCGTTCATTTTCCACCATTCCACTCCAAAAGAAACCAGTGCCAAAAGCAGAAAGAACGTGGTACCTCATACGTGGGTTCGGGTCTTTGGAGATCCAGATCGAGGAATGGCCAAGATAGCTATGAGTCCACTGACAATGGTTGCAACAGCTGCCACGGCAAATGCTGGGGAGTTTCCTCCACCAAATAGCTGATCCCATGGTCCAGCTCCCAGGGACACCACTATCTGTTTACATCACAAATGAATAAATAAAGCAGCTTAAATAATTGAAACCATAATCACAACCAAAGATCCTTTCTTACAATGTACATTTACAGAAGACAACTAATCATTGTGCGAAAATTAAAAACTAGATTTAATGGTTATTGACAGGGGAAAAAATGGTTTGCATAAGTAATTTTATAATCTATATATAATATCTTAATTGGATTCTGATTTCTGACAGTCACTTGCTTGACATGTTTTTTTTTTTTTTTGAGTCTGAAGTTGCTTGACATGTTACATTGGGAAGAAAACATAATGCAACTAAAATTTTCATTGAATCTGAATGCAATTACAGAATATCTCATACCATGGTCATCAAATCACAACAACTTTCTCTATTTCCTTGAATAGCTAAGTTTAGACAAGGGGAGAGAACTCCTTGAGGGGGTTACTTTAACTACGTTCTTCAGCAGCATAAATTGGTTTTCACACCCAAAATGGCAATTCAATGTCCATATCAAACCATAGACACTCATATGAATATGGGTAAGTGTGGATAAATTGTGGCTACATTACTATATTACCCATCTCCACCGAAGAAAAATGTTTTTCCAATCGTCAAACCTAGACCGGAATGTGTTTCAAAATTAATTCCTATTTTTGAACTTTGAATAGTCGAGTCCCCAAACCCAAACTCAGACCCAATTGAAATCTCAAAATATTTTTTTATAACTATTAAATATGATTTTATCAATTTTTTATTTTATAATTACCAAAAACAAAAAATAAATCATAAATATGAATGCACCATTAAATTACTCCAACATATATAAAATATTTAACCTTTTATCCTTATAATTCTACAACTTGTTCGTACAAATAGTTTAAGTATTAAATTTATTTTTATATATAAAATAAATAATTACTAGTACATAAAAGGTATGAGTTGAACTCCCTTACATATCCCCGAACTTGGACCCAAAATTCTTGCGTAAACTAAATCCCCAAGTATCATGAATACCCATAGCATAAAATTTATGAATACCCATTAATATGGGTATTTTTATCATCCCCAAGTATCATGTATTTGATTGCTTTTCTTAGAAGTAAGCTTCAACGCTGCCCAAGTTTTCTCCATCTCAGGGTAGTCATGTTTGAAAATTATTTAATCATGTATGTAACATAATCCTTTGTATAATAATCTAGTGCAAGATAAAGCATTCATAATAAGCAAGCATCTCGCTGGATGAGGAAAGGCTAGTTTTGCGAAAAGAGATGCCCCTACTAATATAAAAGTAAGTGTCATCTTTTTTCAAATTAGTATAAATAAATCATGCAAGGCGGCCCTTATTCAAACTGGAAGAACTATATATATATTGGCAACTAAAAAGTTAAAATATGAACTCTAAGAAAGTTGCCAACAATCCTTGAACCTGACCTTCTCTTTCTAACCGCAATGTTATGAAAATCAGAACCCTGACAATTGTCATTCAGACATCAATATCATTGTCTCTGTTTATACATTTCAAATGGATAATCTTTGTGACTTTCTAGAACTTGCATGTGCAAAACAAATAACTAGAGTCATTGAGATCATTCTCAATCCTTTTTAACATAAACAAATTATCATCCTTGAACTAACTTTTCGAATTGTCCATTTATTAAAGGAAAAACATAAGAATTGAGAGAACACAGAAGAAAGGCACATTTTTCTCCGGAAATCAGACTTGTAACAATTTAGAGCTAAACAGAGTTACTACTAACTTGTATTAAAAAAAAATAATAATTATAAAGGAATGTTAGGGCAGGAATACCTGCGGGATCACTATTGCCAGATTTAGGACACCCATTGATAGCCCTGTAAGTATGAACAATCAACATAAACAGTTCTCCAGTCAGTCAAATCTCTGAAAGAAAATGAAGACCAGAGAAAGACCGTGGATAGAGCCCACCTTGGCCAAGTCCCAAAGATTCAATGTGTGCAGAAATTAAGGCATATGGGACACTGTAAGTGATCTGCAATAAACATTCTGATAAGTCAGTTTAAGAAATATATGTAACTCAGGCATAATATACACTCTTTCAATTTCTGCACACTTTAGGTTAAATTTGCATTTTTGACAGATCAGGATTGAGCTGAGGACTTGATGTAAAAGAGAATGAAATAACAACAGAATTTTAATTTTTTCAAAAAAGACTGTGGGGAGATGGGGTGTTCCTTCAATATTGACAGAAGAGAACAACACACTCTAGGCAGCAGGTTAGAGTAACTTACTGACAATGGAAACCCAAGGATGGTAAAAATTATCATGGCAGCAATCACAATGCCTATTGGTGCTTCATCTTTGCCTGCATAGCCAATGCTTTTTGCCACATAGGTTAGTACAAGCATTGCAAGAAAGCAGACAGTCATTACGATGTTTGAGATTCCCCACACGAAGCCAGCCCCCCGCTTCCTGGATAGTCTTTCCATGAGCAATGATGTTATACCAAGAACAACTGAATTCAGCAATAAACCAAGTGAACCCATTCTAACTCCAGCATCATAAGTAAGGCCTCCATTTGGATCACCACCATAAATCTCTCGACCCATCCAGTCAGTATCAAACAGAGTAAATGGAAACCATCCAATCCAAGTCAGTGCAGTAACAGACAGTATTATCCATATAGGAGCTGAGAAATATTTGAATGTCCCAAATAGCTCCCAGATGAAAGCTTCTTCTGCACTACCTGACTCTCCCGCCCCTTCAGCATGGGCTGCCCCATTCAAACTGAGAGGCACTTCTTGAGCTGCTGCGATGCTGATATAGGTTGTGATCACAATGAAAATAATGTCGAGCAAGAAAGCAGACTTGAGATTTGCACAGCTAATTTTGCACCCAGGGGTAATAGTGAAAGAGAAAACCTTGTACCAGCCACTGTATGACCCAGTTGCATAGCCAAGAATGTTACCAATAGCCATAAACAGAGAGAAATATGCATTTGCTACTCGTGTCCTTCGGTGATCCTTGCCTAACATTGCATAGAAGAAAATGATAAAGAAAAGGAAGATGAGGGATGTAAATGTTTTGTTTCTTTTCCACAGTAATCACTTTCACAAATTGCAATTAACATTAGAAAAATTAATCCTATTGCAGTCTTCCTTTTTTCATTTTTAGAGGGGGGCAGAGGATTGTCCAGTGTCCACGAAGTTTTCCCTTTCTCTCTTCCTCTCCAAATGACTGTTTTCTATTCCTAAGTAAGGAATAATGAGTCTAAAATTCCAGATAATGTCCTGTAGAAAACTATGCCATGTATAATACGAGCCTAAGATTCCATTTACCAAAGGTTTCCCCCTGATCAGAGGACTACTACTGCAATTACATTAGTACGTCAGGGGCAACTTCTGATGCTAAAATTTATAACATAGTTCCAAGTGTCGTGCACAACTGTTTATTTGTGATCTGTAACACAATAACAAGCAAAACCTTTAATAGTTACGTGAATTAATGGAAGGAATTGAATAAAATTTATACCACTTTTCTTCATCTGATGCCATTAATGAAACGGAAAATGTTGTCAGGAAATAGTTGCCACCCCTAAATTAACAAAAACTTTACAGTACTGGAGCATGTAAAATTGAACGCAGGAAGATGATTTATTCACCACTAAAATAATCTTTTGCCCCTTAAAGAAAAATGCTTCTTTCATAGCAATTTTTACCTAAAATTCGAATTTGGCACCAAGCATGAACAATTTTTAATGTTATATAAGTAATGCAATCTTTTCATTTGTAATCAACGTATAAAAGAAAAAATTGCCAAGCTGTTGCTATATACCATAATTACACAGGACTATTCCTAATTGAGCAATGGGCACCAATCTCTGATCTGCTGCCTTGTTATAGAAGAATTTTTATCAAAATTTGTGAAACCTATAATATCTAATGCATCTTGTTTAGATCATCAAATGAATATTTATGCTTGACTTGTTATTTTTATCAGAATCTAGCTAATCAACATATTGTACCAGATTAAATATCTAAGAACAAATTTTCTCAAAGAAAATACTTTGGGGCAAACTGAATCGGTTGTTAAAGTTCAAGAAGGAAAAGTACATATAGCTGCTCATTCAAGATAGAAGGAAGGGACGAGAACTCAATTTGCTGCTATTAAGAATGTATACATATACATACGCAAATTTCAATTTACTAAAGAAAAAAACAGAAATATTTAGAAGCAACTCTGACAATCTCACTTCAAACATTTGAACAATTCAAGTCCTACCATAAAAACAATCAACGAAAAAAAGGAAAACAAGATTATAGTCAACTATACAAATGCCAAAATTATGTTCCTTTTCCTTTTACCAGTAAAGAACTCTCAGTGTTAGCCTTTTATACCAGAACAGGGAGACAATTTGGCACCAGATCGCAACGGATATGAATATATCATGTTCTTCAAATCATTTTGGGACGGCACAACCAGTAGGGTAAAACATTTTGGGGGTAGTGATGCTGATTATATTAATTCTAGATTAATAAAAAAGACCACTGCTTAGAGAAAAAAGAAAAACCAGCTATAACACAGTTAGATACATCAAAAACCTCCAGGTCAACCGATTGTGATGATAGTCAAATTGCAATAGTGAGCAACCAAGCATCCTGAGACAGAATACCGTATATTTGAATGACTAAGGCAATATTGTTCAGCCGATTGGAAATAGCTCAATTGGGGATTTCATTGTAATACAAGAATCGCATATTGAATTATTTGAAGGAGAAAGTGGGAGAAGGTTTTACCAGTGAGATCGGCAAGCAAGGCTCTACAAGGTCCTTGAGTCATGTTATTAGCGACGTCCAAAATCCAAAACCCAAAAACAAAAACTCCAATAGCTCTTGGGCGAGAAGTGTCCGTATCACCGAACCACCAGCCAATGTCAGCGGAGAAACTAATTATGAGAACAGCGAAGATGATGGACACTGCTCCGACTAAGATAAAAGGTCTCCGGCGGCCGAACCTACTGGTGCACTTATCACTCATGTGGCCAACCAAGGGTTGAACGAAGAGACCAGAAAGCGGACCACATAGCCAAATTAAGCTAGCCCAAGCGTGAGGAATCCCAAGCTGTTGCACATAAGGCGTGAGCAGAGAAAGCTGTAAGGCCCAGCCAAACTGAATTCCGCCGGCGACCGATGCTACCCGAAATAACTGCCTCAACGGAACCCTAGCCCGAACCGGTTGCCTCGCCGTCGTCGACGGTCGAGGTCTTGACCGTTGACGGTGAGCTTCGGGATTTGGCATCGCAGATCGCAGAGTCTGCAGCTACAGAAATCCCAGCTCACTTTCCTCTCTCTCTCTCTCTCTCTTTGCGGTGAGAAGGAATCTTCTTCTTCAGGTTACCGATGATGAAGAATAGGGAAGAGAGAGAGAGAGGTGGCGGTTTCTGTTACGGCGAATCAAAGCATGAAAGCGAGCATAATAGGCAAGAATATGTTCAAGTGTGCGATCTTCTGTAGCAATGACTATGAGTGTGAAAAGCGTCGTCATACGTATTTGTCCAAATCCTAGACTTTGTAATTTTGTGTGTATTCTCTTCTCGCGAGTACTTGATGGTGAAATTTTAGATAGCGAGATAAAGGAGACAGGGAAAACAAGATTTATTATATAGACAAAATAACTGATATATACAAATTTTGCTTGTTGG
>QANZ01029362.1:302623-355553 GCA_003254925.1 Chamaecrista fasciculata | reverse complement strand
ATGTTCAATCCAAAGTTGTTCAGATTCAAATATAATTCTTTAAAATGTTAATTCAGTGGTACACTGACTGATGTTATTCTCAATGTTTTAAATTACAGTGGTCTATACGGTCGAATTCCAGAAGAGAGGGTTACCTCATGCACACATTCTAATTTGGCTTGAGGCCGCATCAAGATTCACTGTTGATGACATAGATAGACTTATCTCAGCTGAAATACCGGACCCGGATTATGATCCAGAGCTCCACGAAGCCGTGAAATCATTCATGATACATGGCCCATGTGGTACAGTGAGAACTAACTCCCCATGTATGCATGATAATCGATGTTCAAAACATTACCCCAAACAATTTACGCCAAGAACATATATGGAGGAAGATGGGTATTGCAAGTACAAACGTCAAGACAATGGCGTTGCAGTCGAAAAGAATGGGATCCATCTCGACAATCGTTGGGTTGTGCCGTACAATCGGACACTTCTACTACGATACAAAGCACATATCAATGTTGAATTCTGCAACCAATCAAGGTCTATCAAATACCTATTCAAGTATATTAACAAAGGTTTTGATAAAGCAACTGCTGCTGTATACAAGGAGGCTATCAGTGAGAAAGAAAAACGAGTTGTGGATGAGATCAAATACTACCTTGATTGTAGATACGTGTCAGCATGCGAGGGTGCATGGCGTATCTTTGGATTTGTAATCCAATTCAACGAGCCGTCAGTGTATCGTCTAAGTATTCACTTGCCTGATCAACAATCTGTCATTTTTGAGGAAGAAGACTCTATTGAGACAGTTGTTGAGAAATCATCAGCTAAGATGACCACATTACAAGCATGGTTTGAAGCAAACAAAGAGCATCCATCAGCTAAAGATCTAACATATGCAGAGTTCCCAACAAAATTCGTTTTTCAAAATGGTCGTTGGTCAACGAGGAAGTCTGGGTACTCAATTGGCCGTGTATACTCCATATCATAAAATGCTGGTGAACTTTATTATCTCAGGATGCTTCTGACAATCAAGAAAGGTGCAACTTCGTTTGATGATTTACGAACAGTCAATGGAACTACTCATATGACTTTCAAAGACGCGTGCTATGCTTTAGGTCTACTTGAGGATGATAAAGAATACATTGAAGCAATCAAGGAAGCAAGTCTCTGGTCATCATCTGCATATGTCCGACGATTTTTTGCTATGTTGGTCATTAACGGTAGCATAACCCGTCCTGCACATGTATGGGAAAACACTCACGAGTACATGACTGATGACATCTTAATCAAGAAACGTCATCTATCGAGAGATCCAGGTGCAATTTTAATTTCATATTATTATTTTCTTTCTTTCCATAATCTTGCGCAGACGATTGATTAGTTTCGCCGAGAATATGCTTGAGTAATTTGAAAACTGATAACATCGAAGGAAAAACAATCGTTGGGAATATGTTTATAATAAATGTCATACTTTTCGAAGTCATTAAATAAATAGTTGTTTTAAAACATTATTGATTCTAATTAAACTGTATCATGTAGTTTTGCAAAGATTATGTTGTTTGTTGTTCATAGTCATCAAAAAATACCATACAGATTGTACGGTACGTAGTATGTATTACTCATTCATATTATCCGGATAGATAGTATTCACTTCTCGGGAACACATTTATCATTTTTTCATCCCAACAACCAGCATATGTATCCAAATATGTGTTAGAAATGGATGCGTATGGTCAATAATGGCCAATATACATGTATAATATATAACTTACATTTAATATTTTGTACATGATTTTATTTACTTAGTACAATTGCACATGTATGTTGACATATATTACACATACATTTTATAATATTATGTTTTTTATACACAGATTTGCATATTGCTGGAGATAGAATAAAAGATTTTGCATTGCACGAAATTGATCAAATACTGAGAGAGAGTGGAAAATCATTGTCTGACTATCCACCTATGCCCATACCAACTTCTGCACATGTCGACATCACATCAAACTCACTGTTGATGGAAGAGCTAAGTTACAACGTAGACGATCTGTTAGCACAGAAGGATGGGCTTATTAACTCACTCACAACTCAGCAGAAACATATTTTTGACACCATCATGGATGCATGCTATAGTGGCGGGGGAGGTTTTTTTTTCGTGAATGGATTTGGTGGTACTGGGAAGACATTTTTATGGAACACACTAACCACAGCTATCCGATCCAAAGGAGATATTGTTCTTGCAGGTACATAATACAAACACAGTTCGTTGTCGTACCAAAAAATTAAATAATTGTCTGTCAATATGATTAGTTTTAAATTATTATTACATAAGTAATAATTATGGTTTTATTTTGATATAGTTGCATCAAGTGGCATTGCTTCTCAACTAATTCCAGGAGGGCGAACAGCACACTCTAGATTCGCCATACCACTTGAGTGCAACGAAGAGAGTACGTGTAACATATCGCAAAGAAGTGACCTTGCCGAACTCATTATTAAGTCTACACTTATTATATGGGACGAGGCTCCAATGACACATCGCCATTGTTTCGAGGCTCTCGATAGAACACTCAGAGATATTATGAGGCACTCAGACACTGAGAGTTTCGACAAACCATTCGGAGGAAAGGTTGTTGTTCTGGGCGGGGACTTCAGACAAATTCTTCCAGTTATTCCTGGAGGATCAAGACAAGATATAGTTCTCTCGACTATTAACTCCTCTTACTTGTGGTCATCATGCGTGGTGCTTAGTCTCACACAAAACATGAGATTACATTCAGACTCATCCACTCATCAACTGAAGCAGGTTAGTGAATTTTCCAAATGGTTATTAGATATTGGTGATGGAATTATTGGTACTAACATCAGCGATGAACAGTCTGAGATTGTATTTCCTAGCGATATGTTGGTAAAAAATTCAGGTCTACCAATACAGTCCATCGCTAGCGCTATATACGGTGATCTGTTTGAAAAACACAATGACGAAGGATACTTTAGAGACAGAGCCATCCTTTCACCCACCTTAGCTGATGTTCACGAAGTTAACGAGATGATGCTTGACCAATTCCCCGGAGACGACAAGTTGTATCTAAGCTCGGATAATATCTGCAAATACGAGGAAAATTGTGATATGTTGTCTGAAATATACACTACAGAAATACTTAATTCTATCAAAGGCTCCGGTTTACCAAACCACAGGATCCGGCTTAAGGTTGGAGTTCCGGTTATGCTCATGCGAAACATAGACAAATCCATGGGATTATGCAACGGCACAAGATTGATTGTGTCCAGACTTGATGAACACGTGATTGAAGCCATCCCATTATCTGGTCGATCGGCGGGACAGAAAATACTGATTGCAAGAATGTTGATTACTCCGTCCAATTCTAAAATCCCTCTGAAATTTCAACGCCGCCAATTCCCGTTGACCCTATCGTTTGCAATGACTATCAACAAAAGCCAAGGACAATCATTGTCGATGGTTGGATTGTATCTACCAAAACCAGTGTTCACGCATGGGCAGCTATATGTTGCACTATCTAGAGTTCGATCCAGGGCTGGTATAAAAAAACTGATTGCACATTCTTCCAATAACGAGGAAAGCTGGAAAACTGACAACGTTGTCTATAGAGAAGTTTTTCTAAATGTTAGATGACATGTTAAGTTGATCAATGTTTATTGAATTGTTCTATATTTCACATAATTATGTCGGTTTGATCACGATATGTTCGAGGAGCAATATAGCATGTTATGTTTATATGGATATACAATATTATAGTTGATTAACACCAATATGTTGTATTCATCCATAGCGGCAGTCCAATTCATATCAATATAATGTTCGTGCTTACGTTCATCCAGATCTATCATATAATGCTTTGTACCAAAATCAAGAAGGTAACCTGTAACATACATCTGTAACAAGAGCATCCGCGCATCGCGCGGGTCAAAACCTAGTTATAAGCAAAATTAATAAGATGAAAAATTAGTCAAAGCACCAGCTGCATGGCATACAGAAATTTCCTTTTAAACTCCACAACCCCATATATCATATCAAACCCATAGAAAATTAGCATAATAAAGTAAATACAAGATTTACTAAAAAGCAAAGAAAACCTATCAAAAACAGTTAAGTGTTAATTAAGAGATGTTCTTAAGGGTCAACATGAATCCCTGTCATCAAATTATTTCAATATCCAATTGATACACATCTTGAATAAGAATGGAACACTTCAATTTTTCTTTTACCAATTTAGCCAAATCAATATGACTCTTTTATTATCTATATCCACGAAGGCACCATCACACCACAAAAATCTTATTTGATTTTTTTTACTCAAAAGTTTCTTTTTCTTTTGGGGGTGAAAATCCAGACTTAAAACATACTTTTTTATTTATAATTCGAATTGTGACAACTAAATCTAAAAGTTTTACATCCAAGAACATGTGTCACAATGTGTCGCACTCTAGTTACGTGAATTGGGGTTTATAAAAATGCAACACATGGCCTATTGGTGCATACAAAATATGATTTACAATTTTTTTTTTTTAAAAAAGACAATCGGGTCAATTGAAACAACTGTACTATAAAAGAAAAAAATTTCGAGAAAATTTTTTTGGGAGAATAATTAACTTTTCCCACACCTACAAGCTAAGTATGGTTATAAAAATCAATTTATTTTTTAAATTTTTAAGAAATAATAATATCTTTTAATCACTATCATGTTAAAAAGGACTTATTTATTTATTTAAACAAAATGACAACGTGGATATGTAGTAATTTAAACTATAACAATATATTCTTATTTAGTGTGATGTTAGTTTAATTAACCTTGATATATACTTTATATATTATAAAATCAACCTTTAGTATATTATTACAAAAGAACTCTACTATAAAATCAACCTTTAGTATATATACTTTATATATTCTTATTTAGTATGATTTTTTAATTTTTTTTTTCAATTTGCAAATCACCACATTATCTTTTTTTTTTCTCGCATTTTTTGTCTCACATTTTTACAAAAAGTTTCGTTGTTAGTCTCACCCTCATTTCCATCCCTCTTCCTCCGCTAACAATGACATGGCATGATGAATGCTAAAGTGTAATTTTTTTTTGGTAAAGATGCTAAAGTGTAATTTTGATCCCTTATCTTTGAGATAAGTTGCGATTTTGATCGTATATCTTTTTCTTTTTGCAATTTTGGTCCCCCATGTCAGCTTTCTCTCCCCTCCAAGTCAGTTGTCCATGTCACACTTATGCAGAAAAGAAAAAAAAAATAATGAGTTGATTAGCAACCTAACCAAAAGATACGAGACCAAATTTTCACTTTGGTCTTTATATAATTTAGGTAAAAACACTCTTTTGGTCTCCAAATTTTAATTGAATTTTTTATTTCACACATGATGTTTCTTTTGTCAAATTTGTCCCGAATATTTAATATTTTTATCAATTTTATCTCTTGCTCTTACTTTAGTCAAATATTAACGATATATTTTATGTGATTAATGACATAATGTGAAATTAATAGAAAAAAAAAATTCAAATTAAAAAATGTAATGTATGTTATTAATTTATTAAAAGAAGTTAGTTAAAAAATAAAATTAAAATCAAAATATGAATCTGAAGGTTGAGAAAAAAAATAAAAAGTGTTTTTCCCTAAAATTTATTGTAATAAAGGATAGATGTGGATATATGGTGATGGGCATACTTAGCCCCATCTGAAGGTGTAATGTGTTTGGTGGAGAGGATTGGTCAAACACTCAACAAGTTTTTGGTCGGAAAACGGACTCTTTGGAATTGTGGACCATCTCACGCCAGGGAGGACACACTCACTCAATCTTTAATGCTTAATAATGCACAAATTCAAATAAAATATACTCTTATTTGGATATATAATATATTATTATTATTATTATCAATCAACTAATGAGAATTCAATAAATTAAAATTAATATTGTAAGTGATAAAATTTATCAACGCATTTATTTGTATAATATGGAGAATGGGCTAATAAGTAACACGAAGAGAGTCACGCAAAAAAGTTTGAAAGTTCTGAAGAAGAGGACTCCAACTTCTAGCAAGGGACAAAAGAAGGTGATGTAAGAGATTCTGTCACACGATAAATGCAAACAAAACAATATTTTCAGTTGCCCATGTTCTTCGTGCCATTTTCTTCTTTTGATTCCACCCAACACCCTTTTGCCAAGTGTCATTGTTTTGTCTATCCCAAAAAGTTGTGGAAAACTATCAAATAATAAAATTATGAACAATTATTAATAGGAATTAAGTTTAACAGAAAATAGTTAATCTCCCATTATATAATAAATTCATATTCAAATTCTTTATAGAAGAGGTGTTCGACAATACTTTAATATTGGCCAAAAAACGAAAAACTCAAATATAATTAATTTTAATAGAGAATGTATGTGGGAAGCCAAATAAAAGTTATGTAAAATTTTGTACATTTTATTATTAAATTTATTTATCATAAGATAATAAACATTTTTTTTATTTACGCCTTTTGCTTTGGAGGAGGGGGAACGGGAAAAACCAACCCATTGAAGATTTTAGCTAGATGTTAGTTGACTGAGAAATAATGGGGATGTAGAAATATAATCCAAAGTGCTTTTATGGGTAGATTTGAAGGAATAAATTAGAACAAAAGCAAATTATAATAATAAACAACCTCCATTTTTTATTTACAAGTTAGACTAAACTCTACTGAAATGTTGTTAAATTTGTTCCAGAAAATGAATTTAGCTTCTCATTCATATGTTTTATCTCAATCAAAATATTCTTTTTGTAATGTGTAAGACTATGAATTTATCTTTGATTAAAAAACAAAATAATACAAAAGTGAACTTTATTAGAAAAAAAGTAAAAAAAAAAAGGTCTTTACAACATCATATCAAATATCAAGAGAGGTAATTATACACGGTATTTTAAACAAAACAAAAAAGTGTCAATAATTGTAATTTAGCTAAACTTGAAAAGATGTTAATGTAATAGCGTAGAATTTTATATTTTTATAACGTTGTTAATTTGTTATTGACGAAGTTGTAGTAATAATTATCTAAAAGTAAAAGATCAAATATATAATTGAGCCATATGTAGTTAAATTATAGGGTAAATTACAATTTGGTACCCTGTGGTTTGACCCTATTTCACTTTGGTACCCTGTGGTTTGAAACTTGACACTTTGGTACCCTGTGGTATTCTCCTTTAATACTTTGGTACCCTTTGGAGCTATTTTGTAATTTTAACCATAATAAATTTTGCAAAAATTACATATTGACCCCTAAATTTTTTAAAGTTTCCATTTTAGTCCCTAGATAATATGTATCTAGGGACCTATTTGTAATTTTTTAAAAACTTTTTGGGGTCAATATGTAATTTTTGTAAAATTTATTATGGTTAAAATTAAAAAATAGGTCCAAAGGGTACCAAAGTGTTAATGGAGAATACCACAGGGTACCAAAGTGTCAAGTTTCAAACCACAGGGTACCAAAGTGAAAAAGGGTCAAACTACAGGGTACCAAAGTGTAATTTACTCTAAGTTATAATACTGCTTATACGTCCTTTACTTTTTTGTAGAAAAAAATTTAAATGAGGGTAAGTATATCCACATCGATTCAAAAATTTAAACTTTTATGATTTTATCCTTTTAGATAAAAGCTGGAACCTTAATCAACTGTGTTACTTCTTGGCATACTAATTAAATGCTTTATGAATGAAATAAATATAATTGTATCCTAACAAGTAACACACATTTTTTTTAATCTACTAATAAACCTTCGAGTCAATAACAGCCATTGAATTGGCAAAAAAAAAAAAAGGGGTAAATTGTAATTTGGTACTCTGTGGTTAGGGGCGGTTCCCCTTTAGTACTCTGAAAGAAAAATTTTTGCATTGTGGTACCCCGTGGTTTGCTCCGTTAGCGATTTGGTCCCCTGAGGTTTTTTTCTGTTAGGATTTAACGGCAAATGTACGTTAAAATGTCAAAAATCTCTCAAAAAGTCTTCTCTTATGCGTTTAAGTCCTTTCCCTTTACTAAAGGGATCAAAACATAAAGAATTAATTATAAAAGGGTCTTTAGAATTCTAATATTATAGATTTTTCTCCTTTTCATAAGATTTCTTTTGAATAGGTCCTGATTTAATTACACTTTAATCCAAAAAGTTTATGATCTTTATCAAAATAGTCCTTAGAACCTCAAGAGACAAATGAGCATCTATGATTTATTAAAAAAAATCTCCATATTGAACTACCAGAATCTAAAATTTTCATTCAAGTATACTACAAACAAATCTAAACCCCTAAACCCTAAAATCTTAAACCCTAAACCCTAAAAACATCTAATTTGAGTAATTAGGTCCCTCACCCATTCTTATCTCATTATTCTCAATTCCCCCTCTTTTCATCATCTTCATTCATTTTAGTCCCAAATCCTCAAAATAAAATTATAAAGTGTCCAAAAACTCTTTCAAAAATTCTAATTTAGTCCTTAAAAATATTAAAAACCCTAAAACCCTAAAACTTAAAAAAAATTTAATCTTCATCTTCATCCAATTTAGTCCTTAAAAAATATTAAAAACTCTAAACCCCAAAACCTTAATCTCTAATCCCTAAATCAATTTTATTCATCATCATCAATTGATGAAAATCATCTCTCGAACATGGGCGGATAGCAAGTATCCAAAACCATTGTCATCCCTAATGGAGTCATGGGGTATCAATTCGATCGTTCAGGTGTCATCACCAACATGGCTTAAAATTGAGAAAAAATAATCATCAATCCTTTAGGTGTCATAAATCAATTTTATTCCAAAACTGAGAAAAAATAATCATCTCAGAAAACTTGGCTTTGATTTCGAAAACCCATTTCAGTTTCAAAAATCCAAATCCTTCTCAACCAACAGGAACAACATCAAGAAAGCCATCCGCATAGTCAAAACCCTGTTCTGAATCTTAGTCCCTGCGTTTCAAAAACCCACAGCAAACGAAAACAAAAACAATACATAAAGATGATGATGTCCGTGAAAATAAAGAAGACGAATCTGTGCGTCTTCGGTGAAAATAAAGATGATGATGTTCATTGAGCATAATCGACGACAGTCTAGGAAGCATGGATACTGACACGGACACGGGACACGACACGGACATGGACACAGCGACACGCTAAACTCACAAAATTATGCGACACGACACGCCATATATTTATATATATAAATAATTAAATATTCATAATTTTTAATGAAAAATTTAAAAATTATAAGTTTTATTCATAATATATGTCATATGTATTATTATTTTCTCTTATATGTCATGTTAAAGTCACAAAAAATTGATTTATATTTTAAAATTTATGAATATGTGTCGTGTCGGTGTCGTACGGGTGTCGGACACTGACACGTGTCCGACACGGCGACACGCCCTCAAAATGAAGTGTCCATGCTTCTTAGACGACAGTAATTCGCGTGAGAAGAAGATCTGGGCGTCGTTTTCTGGGGGAGAAGAAGATGATGATGACGACAATGCGGTGGAGGTTTGCGAGCAGATCTAGGCGTCGTTTTCTGGGGGACAAGAAGATGATGGGGCAGATCTGGGCGTCGTTTGAGAAGTGGATGAAGGAATTTGGATTTGAGAAGTGGACGAAAATGATGTGAAGATGTGAGATTTGTGGGCTTTTTTCATGAAGGAATCTGGATTGGGGATTTGAGAAGATGATGAATGATGAAGATTAAAAAAAATTTAGGGAGTTTAGGGATTAAAAAAGAAATTAGAGATTTATGTGAAATTAAATTTAGGGTTTAGGATTTTATGATTTGGGGTTTATGTGAAATTAAATCTGGATTTGGAGTTTATGGCTTAGGTTTTAGGGTTTTTAATACTTTTAAGGACTAAATTGGAATGTTTGGAAGAGTTTTGGGACACTTTACACTTTACACTTGAATGAAATTTATGGGGTGTGAAGAAATTTGTGGGGGCTTGATTTTGGAAAAATTTGGGGGTTTTGATTTGTTTGTAGTGTACTTGAATGAAAATTGTAGTTGAATATAGGGATTTTTTGATAAATCATAGATGCTCATTTGTCTTTTGAGGTTCTAAGGACTATTTTGATAAAGATCATAAACTTTTGGGATTAAAGTGTAATTAAATCAGGACCTATTCAAAAGAAATCTTATGAAAAGGAAAAAATTCTATAATATTAGAATTCTAAAGACCTTTTTATAATTAATTCTTTATGTTTTGATCCCTTTTAGTAAAGGGAAAGGACTTAAACGCATATGAGAAGACTTTTTGAGAGATTTTTGACATTTTAACGTACATTTGCCGTTAAATCCTAACAGAAAAAACATCAGGGGACCAAATCGCTAACGAAGCAAACCGCGGGGTACCACAATGCAAATATTTTTCTTTCAGGGTACCAAAGGGGAACCGCCCCTAACCACATGGTACCAAATTGCAAATTACCCAAAAAAAAAAAAAATATAACAGCCATTGAACTGTGTGCCTTTGACCATTGATTTCATTATATACATCGAAAAACAAAAATTCCTTATTTTAAGGACAACTCTTTTTCCTCTTATTTTCTTGTAACCAAGCAAAGCTCTATTGCATCCTTTTAATTCGAAGAGGAACTTGAGAATTAGTGAAATGGATGTGGTTGAGTTTTTATAGGTTACCAACAAATACATTTCTAATTTTCATAGGTTAAATCTTGAATTTGAGACAAAATTTGAAGACAAAAACTAAGTTTTTTTTTTTTTTTTTAAGTTGATTAGGTGAATGTCAAAGTATACAAAATGACTATTGTGTGGGTTCATCATTCATGATTCATGTAATAAGCTTGTTTGCATAGAAAGGGAACCAATTTCACATGTCCATGTTCAGATCACACACTTTCAGAGTATTCAGTATTTACATTGAAAATTCAGAAGGAAGCATCCACATTTAAGGAAAATGGAAGCAAAGTCACACACACATGCCGTAATTTGGCCCACACGCTGCAATACACACACTCACACTCTTAACTTATTGCCATCCATAACTACACATCTACGCCTAACTTCAAAATCATTTCAGCAACTCTTTTTTTTNTCAAATTTTGATCAATCAAATTGGAAAAAAAAAATTAAGAGAAACCAATTAATAAATAAATAAATATATGAAAAACCCTTCAAACCCAACTCGATCAATCTCTCATTGTTTGATTTGTGTTAATTCAATTATTTTTTCAGTTCATTTAAATATAATCTACCGAATAAAATAGTAAATTCAAACTAATTCATTTTCCACTCAACTCAACCCAACTTTTGAACACTCAAATAAATTAGTGGCTTACTTCCAAGTTTCAAACAAAGGCCAAGTGAATTAGATTAGATACATGAAAGGTAATTCCTAATTGAAATTAGATTTAAATGTGAAAAACTGATTTAAGAGTGCGAAAAAAACTGATTTAAGAGTTTTTTTTGTCTGAAAAGTTACCTAAATTCTGAAAAATCACCAGAAGATTTTAACTTTTAGATTTTGTGTAGAAATCTTCTTTTATTAAGATTATTTTAATAAAAAAAGATATCTTTTAATTTTGTTTACGGTAATCAAATTCAGTAGTACTTAGTTACAAGTTTCAGACAATATACTACAACAATTAAAAAATTAGGAAGGAATTAATCTCTTGAATAATAAGTAATGACAAATCTTCTATAAAAAGCAAAAATATACAAGAAAAATCTTTCGTTATGTTTTAATAATTCATGCCTTTATTCACATATAATTACTGAATTATGTCTAGTCACATTTTAGCCATAGAATTACAATACCCAAGGCAAGGGGATTAGGGAATGAATTTCTCCAAGGCAAGCGTGGGTCCAAAAATTTAACAACCTTTTCTTTGCCATTTGTAATGAAAATGAATCGACACTATGAAGTTAAAAAAGAAAAGAGCGAAAAGAATTAACACAATTAGTGTATTTCTTTCAATAATTAAAATGCATTTTATAACAAGTCAGAATCAGGACTATATACAAAATACAAATTGAAATTGAAGAGATCGAAATGCTGCACTTACTACTGCAGACGATTGATTTGCTAGCAAATCACACCAAAAAAAGAGATAAAGACTTAAAGAGACTTCATCAGAGAGACCAAAAGGAAAAACAAGAAAAAAAAATTGTTTGAAGCATGGAGAGGGAGAGAGAAAGAATTATCCTAATATTTTACAAAAATCATAAAACAAGAGAGAGGATCCACCCTGCAAATTCAGTCCTCCCATCAATAAAAACTTTCTCTCTCTCTCTCTGCTGCAACTAACAGACTAACAGAGTCTCTCTTTCTCTCTCTTATTTGTGGTGGCCCATGATCTCTCTCTCACTTCAAACCCCCTAATATCTGTAAGGGCAAAAAATTAAAAACTAAAAACTAAAAACAAAAAAAAGAGAAAAAAGAGAAATAGAGAAAGGGAGAGGAAGATGAGGCATAATCACAGAATATTCACTTGAAGAGATCACCAAACTAAAAATCAGTAAGAATAAGCCAATCGTTGAGCTACACGATCCCTCAGAATTCCCTTATACAGAGCTTCTCTGTTTTCAGGCATTTTTCCTTCTCTTCTTCTTCTTCTTCTTCCTTCTCCTTTACTCTCACTAATTCCGCCATTTTCATCACTCATCTCCGACCTCGAATCGCCGGAACCCCTCGCCGGAAAATCCACCACGTCCACATCCTCCGCGAAATGAACCCTCTTCGTCTTCTTCGTCGCTGCCGTCTTCCTCTGCTTCTTGCTCTTCCCATCTGTGTTCATTCGACAACCCCACAATCGAATCAGCCACAAAATAGAAAAAGATCGAAGCTTTCTGAACGAATGTGTGAGAAAAGTATGACCGGTGAAAAAATGAAGTAGGAATACGTACCAGAGGATGTTATGCAAGAACGCAGAATTTGGTGGTGGTGAAGGGGTAATTGGTGAGATTTCTGGTGGCGGAGGGCGAGGAGGATGACGGTGCCGGAAACCGCCATGGCGGTGGCTAAGGCGGCGGCGACGCCATGGGAGCACATCATTGAAGACATGAGAAGAGGAAGAAGAAGAAGAGAGAAGGAGAGGATGTGTTGTGAATTGTGATGATGATGATGATGAATGAAATGAAGTGTGACTGTGTGATGGGTTGGTTTTTGTGGGAAAAGAGGAATAAATATTATATTATAGTATTGATGATTGGTGATTGGTGAGGTATGATATGAGAAGGCAAATAGGATTATTATTATATTTATATTTCCATGGGGATCACCAAGTTTTTTTTTTATAGGGAAGAGTAGAGTGGGGTTAAAGGTTAGACTTACTCAAACAATTATTAAAAGCGCAAATCTTACGTACTCACTTTGAAATTGAAATTATCTGTTTTTTGTTATAAGATTTGTTTTTAACTTTTTTTAAAAAAAATATAATACTAAGCTATTTCACATATATTTTTTTTCAAAATAATATCTTGGATAAATGATAAAAATAGTCTATGTATATGGTATCTACATGATGGAAATTTATTACAGATGTTATGTGAAAATTTTGTTCTAGTCTCTAATATTTGCATTACTTCTTGTTTTGGTCCTTAATTGGAAACTGAAATAGAATCTTCACTTGTTAACCGTAGTTAATTTTTTATGGTAGGACCCAATGTATTATTAACTGTACATTTACATACAAACAACAGGCTCCAATTTATAATTTTTTAACCATATGATATGATTATGTAGATAGGCCAAACTACAAAACTCTTTTTATAATTTATCCTAATATCTGTTAGCAATATCTTTTAAGTTTTTAATGATATAATAAATTGTTTTCAGTTATTATTTAAAATATAAATTTTAGGTTTATTCGGTTATTTATTTTAATTTTTTTATATTCATTAATTTAAATTATTTTTCAATTTACAAGTTTTCAATAAAAATTATTTTTTCAAAAAAAAAAAGAGGAGAAAGATAGAAAAAAGAACTCAAGCATCTTATGAGGAAACTTTCCATAAAATGTCCCTCATTATTCATTAATGTAGGAATACAGATTAATCCAGCTAATTTCCTTGTTTACTAGGACATTTGATTAAAAAAAATTACAAATATTCTAAAAAGAGAAATAATAAGAGAAGACTAGCAAACATAATAATTGCATTGAAGTTCTCAAATCTAAAATTAAAATATGGCCATATAGTTATTGATTCATTGATTTCATTCACATAATCACATTAGATAAATTAGCAAAATAATTTGAGAATAAAGAAAACAGTAATGTGTACCCACAAACAAACATCGAACACAGATACACAATACTAACTATCCACCAATGAGTTTGCAACAAAGTAGTGGCAAAGAAAGAAAAAGAAAAAAGTGTGCATCAAAGTTTAAACTTTAAACACAAGTATGGCCTTACTGGCCCACTCTATTCACAAATATAATTACTGGTTATGGAGGGAGTTTTTTTTTTATATATAAAAAACGGTGAACCGGAGTACAACGAAAAACATCTACGAATCATAATTACAGACCTCCCTAGACAGACTACCAACGATGGGGATGTTTGGATTGTGACTCGAAGAAGCAATGAGTTGAGGAGAATTAAAATCATGAGCAGAACTAAAAGGAGACCTACTAGAAGAAGGTTGAAACTGACTATAAGCAACAACATAAGACTCAACAGAAGATAAAATAGCCCTAATTACCGTCGACGGGAAGACTTTGGTACCTTTCCAAACTATGTCATTCCTGCACATCCAAATCCTGTCAAGACCAACCAAAATGGTAATGCACGAGATCTCAAACCTGTCCCTGTCTCTCATCCAACGACTGATCCACCATTGCTGAAAGTGCCCACCTCGAACCTCACTCTTGACAGCGAACGGTAATTCAAATTAGACGGCTCTGGCAAAACTAGTAGAGTTAGCTCGGCCAATAACATTTTAGTATTTTAAATGAGCTGGGACAAATCCTTTGTTTATAAGCTCAAATTTATATTTTCATGCCCATCTAGTTTTGCCCGCAAATTAAATGGGTCGACTCACATTTCACTAATTTTTTTTGGGTCAAAACCTCATATAAGTCCTAAATATATGGGAAATGGAATAGATTTTAAATTAGTTTTAAATGTTTTAATAGAATAGATTTTAAATTAAATGTTTTTTTTTCATATTGGTCAATATATTTTTATAGTTTCTTAAATTAGTCTCAAATTTACTTTTGGGACATGATTTGATCTTGTTTAATAATAGTCTCAACTGGGTAGAGAAATGACTTTTTGAAAGAAAGACATAGTTTCAAATTCATCGTATTCGGATTTGAAATGAGAGAGATATGTCTAATTTTGTTTGTTTGAAGGTGAAACGAGCGACTTACTATTGAGACCCGGTTTGACCTAATTTGTTGACAACCCTAACTAGATAGAAAAAGTAATTGTCAAAAGCAACTTCGTAACTTTAGATTCGTTGCATTTAAACTTGATATAAGAGAAATATGATTAATTTAAGACCAATTTTAAAGATTATGAAAATATGTAAGACGAATTTAATTTGAAACAAATGAAATATTTGAGGAGAAATTTTAAATCTACCCTATACATCTGGGACCATTATGAGATTTTGACCTAATTGTTTTATAAATGTGTTTTTAAATTAATTTTATAAATTTTGAGTAATATAATAATTTTTATATTTATGATTATTGCAATTATATAATCATTTGGTAGTGTAATATAAAAAATTATTATGGAATTATTTTTTGTTTTAAGAATTAACTAATTTTTTAAAATTTTACATTAAAAAAATAATATAAAATGACCATAAAGTAAATATAGTAAATATTTTTAAATATTTTATAAAAGAATTTTTGTAGCATTTATATGTGATCTTAGTTTTTTTTGGCCAGCATATATAATCCTACTTGATTCAAATAAAATTAATCTTCATTTATACTATTAAAATAAATAGACAAAAAAAAAATACACTATTCATAAAATAAGATAATTTAATGACTACGTGTAATAGTGATTTTTATATTTTTCCCGTGTCATTTAAAGATATTACTGATTTAAAATAATGCATGATATATCAAGCGAAAAATAAAAAGAGAATTCAATATATATAATCAAGAATAATCAAATTTAAGGAAAATATATAGAGAGTTGATTCGATAAAAGTTAACATTTTAGTATGATAAATTAATAATACGGAAAAATTTGAGAAACAATATATTTTTTTTTTTTAAAAAAAGCTAATTTACATGACATATTTCAAGGATAGAGAAACCTCTCTCAAATAAAATAATACTACAAAATACGCATTACGAAGCAATGTATTATTTAAGGATTGGAACGAGGATTGACATTCCTAGTTCCTCCTACATATGGATTCAGGTTTGACTATCATTCAGAATTATTATTAGTAATAATGATTAAACTTATTACAAAAATTATAATTATAAGTCTATAACAATATTTATAAATTCTAAAATTAGTTTAATTTTAATATTTTAAAAAGGAAATAAAATAAAAAAAAATGCTAATCGGCAGTACCAATTTTTTTTTGATCAAATCGGCAGTACCAATTAGCCAAGTGAAGATTTGGGNCCGCCGGATCCGAGCTCATCAGCCACAGTACCCATCGCTACCTTCCCCGTCGTGAACACATTCTTTACCCTCCCTTCCAGTTTCCGGCAACCCGTCGCCGCCGTGAAGTGCTGTATAATGTACTGGGCTGACGATGACACCTATTGATGATCACAACATTTAACAAACAAATAAGGGAAATAAAGCAAGGGTAAAGCATCCGTGTTCGATTTAATTATATATGGAAAGAATTTAATTAATTAACATCGTCTTTAAAGTAAATTAGAATCAGAATGCACATGACACGAAACGAAACCTTATCGGGAAGGGTTTCTATTTTGAGAAACAGAGCAAAAATTGCCGCAATGACTATTTTATCGAGAAAGCACAGTAATGCTCAACACATGGAAACGTACTGGAAGCAAATTACAGTATGAAGTGAGAAGCAGAGGATCCAATTCGAAACAGGTTTAATTGGGAAGATGAAGATTAAGATTAAAAACACTTTTAAGTTTTATGGGTTTAAGGTTTTTAATATTTTTAAGGACTAAATTGGAATGCTTGAAAGAGTTTTTGGGACACTTTACAATTTTATTTTGAGGATTTGGGACTAAAATGAATAAAGATGATGAAAAGGAGGAGGAATTGAGAACATAGAGAGAGAAATGAGAACATAAAAAAAAATCTTTTCTTGAGCATTTTGAGTGCGATTTGAGTGAGGTTTCAGTGAGGATTGAAGTTTCTTGGTGAGTTCTTGAGTTACCCGGCGATTTCCGTCCGTTTCCCGGCGAGATTGTGGAGTTTTCCGGCGGGTGTTAAAGTTTCTACGTTTCTTCAGTTTAGTCCCTACGTTTTCTATTTCTTCCATTTTTTTCACCTTTTTGGTCCCTTTCCTGGAATATTCATGGAGTAGGGACTAAATAGGAACGTTTGGAAGAGTTCTAGAATATTTTGCAAACTTTTTTTGTGAGCTAGGGACTAAAATGAAGGAAGTTTGAAGGTTTCTGGACTTATCTGCAGTTTGTGAGCTAGGGACTAAAATAAGAGGAAGAGGATTTGAGAAAAAAAAAAAAGTCAAGTTCACCGTTATTTTTAACAGCCAAAACCACCTAGACCCCATTTTGCAAACGGCGTAAACCTCAGACCCCAATTTGAAACTTTTCAAACCACATGTACCCTATCTGAAACGGGGCCAAACCACAGGACCCTATTTTGTAATTTACCCTAAATTATATCAATGACTATAATTATGCCACATCAGCATTTGCATCCCACGTCAAGAATCAAACTTTGCATCTTAAACTAACCCATAATTGAGTGTTGGAGTGGAACAAGTCATGGATCTCTTGTTGGTTCGTATTCACACGACAAGTTTTTAGGACTTCTTTGTAAGGTTCTTATTTTCCTAGGTCTTAATTAGTAATTGTCATTTAGTTGTTTTCTTTGGTCTCAACAACAAAATTGACTCATATATTTCAAGTTCTGTTTGGTCATAAAAAGATGACGCGTTGAATAAAAACTAGTACGTATTTAATCCTTGAAATTGGTCTATTTGGGTTTGCTTTGAGAATCACGTTACTTACTACAATGATGCTTGAGAAAACCTATTATTTAATGGAAATTTTTTTTAGGGGCGGGGGAGTAATTAGTATACTTATTATAATGGTACTTGAGAAAATTTATTATTTGATCCTAAATTTATACTAAATCAACAAATTGATCCTTAAATAATCAAAATATATAATTGGTTCCTTGAATTTAAACTAATTTGTACTTTTTGATTTATGAATTTTTACTAAATTTATACATTTTGGTCCCTTAATTTATTGTGAACTTGTATTTTTTGGTCTCTCAAAGTCTCAACTATCAAATGCTTGCATCCCCTATATCACTCATTCCTCATTTATTTAGGAGGAGAAATTCAAACCCCCAATAACAAAAGTGGACTCCCACCCATTTGGGAGAGAAAATTAAAACTTCTCCCGTTTAATATTTTCATTTTTGCAAATTTCACTAGTATTAAATTTGGCTAAAAATAAATAAATAAAATTTTCTCGAAATGGCTAGAAAAAGTAAACATTTAGGGCCTGATTGGTTTAAGAAAATGTTTCCTGTTTTCATTTTCTGTTTCCATTTCTGGAATTCTATTTTCATTTCAAAATTTTCAATATTTAAGAAATATGTTTGTTTTATAAAGTTAAAAAATCGTTTTCATTCATATTTAAATTATGTTAACTTGAATAACACTAATTTTTATATGTTTTTAAGTTTGATTATAGTTAAATGATGATATTAACATGATTAAATAGTTTACTTTTGTGTAATGTTGCAAAATATCATAAGTTTGTTTTTGGAAATACTGGAAACGTCTTTTTGACGTTTCCTGTTTTCAGCCTGTTTCAGAAAATGTTTCCAGAAAACATTTTCAAAAAAACTGTACAAAACACGTTTTCAGTCATATTTCCTGTTTTCAGTGAAAATGGAAACAGGAAACAGGGCAACCAATCAGACCCTTAATTCCTTTCTTACTTAGATTAACGAATAATTGCCAATTAATCAAATGGCACAAAAAAAAAAAAGAAAGAAAGAAATAAGAGGAAACTGTATACTCTTTCCCTTGAGATTCATAAACAGCATAACAAAATGCTGCTTTCTGCTTCTGGAATTCTTTGAAACATAAAACTAATGAAGTTATACAATGAGGTGTATCATAGATTCATATGGAATGATACACAAGGATAAACAAACTTCTGTGAACGAATGACATTATATAAACAAATTTTTGGGTTAGTGATTCATTAAAAAAATCTTTTAACAAATAAGCACATGATAGTTGATTAATAAAATAATCCACATATATTAAAAAAGCAATAAAAAAATTACATATAAAGCCTATTATACCAAATACTTTTAGGTTAGACTAGTATCCCATTTACTTTTTCCTATACAGCTATTTCACCAGTAATTTCGGATAAACAGTAAGAGGTTGTGTTAGGACTAATATCCTGAGCTACCTGGAGTAGGTGTTCTATATCGATATCATCAGGATAGTGTTGTAACAGCTTTAAACAAGCCATAAAATCACCACTTAACAGTCTGGTTTTCACACAAAGTAGCATTGCACAACAGATCCGAAGGAGCATATCCTGCAAAAGAAAGCTTGATTTTGATTACCCACAAATTAATCTGCCGTAGGAACAGTATTACTAATCCAACCCTCAACTAAGGATGATTTGGCGGAAAGAGAGAGAGAGAGAGATACCTGAACACCAAAAGGATTACTCAAAATTGTATCCCATATTCTTAGGATAATTTCAAATTTGAACTCTTGCGTCAGTAGCAATGTAATCCACCGGAATGCATAGAATTGTGGTTTTACCTGTTCGTGATTTCAAGGCATGAACTTTCGCACTATGGATAACACTAGCAATTGAAAGAAAAGTTGAGCACTATCTGACTCAATCTTAACCCAAACCAACCAACTAGATTTTCTTGTAGAAAAGAACGCTTCTACCTTGGCTGTAAATTCAAGATGATGCCATAGTTCCTCATCATTTACTTTAAGTAGATCTGACAGCCGGGAAATGGTAGAAAGGATACCCCCTGAGCTATGATCCAGTTCTTGACAGAAATGATCCAGTGAATCACTTAAGATTCGAACGAAACAAGAAAAGCTATCTGCTTCTGCATTTGCCTAAGTGAAAAAATAAGGATAAAAAGTATGTAATAAAGGCTGGTGCAAATAACATAACAAGCAGTTTGCCCAGAAAGTGCTTACAGCATTTTCCTTGTCAGTGTCAGTACTAAATACATAGTATATTGGTGACAAAACCTCATTCATGCCTTGTACATAACGAACTGCAGGATTTAATTTCGCAAACAAGAGAAGAATATTCTTCATTGCTTCCTATTGTCAAAATAACAAGAAAAGCTTCAATCGGAGATAGAACTCTTAAAATCTGTAACTTGAAGATTGAGCAAAAATTGAAGAGAACAAGGTTTCTTTAGGCTGTAGCTACCCTATTTTTCCGACTAAATGATGACTCCCCGGAAAAGAATGGCAGGTCTGGATGTGTACGTTGCAGATCACGATCTATCTGGTCTGCTATCTCTGTATGCTAGAAGAAGTACTGACAGTGATATATAATGACTTTACCCCCTTTCTGGCAGTCACCAGGCTCTTTGAAATGGAGAAAAAATATACCTGAAAATATTGACGCCAGAAACTAGCCTTACCAAGGCTCAGAGGGTGATCTTCCTGAGAAATTTCATGCCGCATTAGTGTCCCATCAACATCACTATCCTCCTGCGGCAAAGAAGAATTTGATTCTACTTCTTCCTTCCATGTATATGCAGACTGTCTTAGATTCAACAAGTTGATCGGTGAAAAGTAAGAGCTAACAAAAATATCAAACTGAATATATATATATATATATATATATATATGAGTTTAAAAGAATATAACTGCTTATGGCAAGGAGTGCGAGCCAGCATTATCTTACAGGATTCAGGAGCTCCTCCTTCAGATTAGCATATTTTTGCCTACTCTCTCTCAGTTCCTTTTCCCATAGTTCATGAGAAGAAGGTAAGTAGCCCAAGAGTAGCTGGTTGCGGAAATCATAGCAGGACAATCAGCTGCTTGTATGCAGAACATATAACCACGATCAAAGGAATTTATATTTTAACACATAAATATAAGTATAATATGTTTCCTACAATGGTTTTCTCGTAAGTTCTATATTCTGTAACATCCGCTTCATAAGTTTTCTAATCCCCAGAGTATCTTATTTTCATGTTGAAATGCAAACTGAGGGCACAACTTCATTGATTCGCCTCGGGTCCTCAGCTAAGTCTGACATGGGTAGTTGAATAAGCTCCTAGCTATTGTTAACTATACATCTCAAAGATGCATTTGACTTGAAATGAAAAAAGTGTGTCACAAAAAGTTATTCAGTATTCTACAGATAAAGAATTCTGTTTATAACAATAACCTGCTTGGGGAAGAAATGAAGAAAGAATGGGAGGAAAAGAAAAAATGACCTTTACCATATTCCATTGACTGACTAGTCTTTAGTCTATATCACTAGCTATTAGTATTTATATACCAAGTGAATATTTCAGGACATGCGAATAATGTCCAACTCCAACCAAACTGTATCATCAGAACACTATGTAAGGAATGAAATTCAAAGACGAAAAGTACCCAGCTTTTATATTATCATCACATGCTAGCACGATCTCCAAATTTAGACTATTTTCTAGTGCTCATCATGTGCACAGCCTTTAGTAATTGGCAACGCATATGGACATACGAATGACCAATGAAATGATGAAAACGAAAAAGATAACAGATCGGGTCCTTTGAGGTATTAGAAACAATTCTCTGCAAATAAAAGAATGAATCCGCGCCAACAATACAGTTTATGTCTTCATCGCACGTAATTGTCAACACCATTATTACAAGCTAAACACATATAATGTAAAGCACGATGGATGGATTTTTAGTTTTTCACCTTCCAAGTTGTTGCACGCAAACCTCCTCCATCAGGAATGCCAGTGCTAGCAATTCTTCGCACTTTTTCCAAATTGATCTCCTTTTGAGAAAGCTAATATGAACAAAAATAATAGGGACAATCGAGATAGTGAGATTGATAATTTGACCAAGCATAAAACCATAAATGTCTAAATTGCAAAATTAGCCTGGCCCTAAAAATCACATGAGAGGTCACAAACTCACTCGCACCTCGTATTCGAGATCCGACCGCTTCTCGTCGTCCGCAATAGCTTTCAAGACTGAAACGGGAGTGGCAAGATCCTTATTAGGTCTGTGCCGCACTTTTGTGAAGACGCGTTGATCGTTATGTTCAGTATCCAAATCGCTTTCTCTATCAAACCCTAACGCATCGGGTTGAATCGGCTCAAGCTCTTCCCCGGACTCAAATTCCCACACGTCCTGCTCGCCATCAAATCCATTGACGATGCTACCAAGACGGTCGGGGAAAACTCTTCTGTTATCGTTTGGAGCCGGAAGCTTGAGCTTGCCTTTGATCATGGCGAGCGAGATAGCGAGTCGAATTCGAAGGAAGAGTGTGATGACAGAGGAAGAAGAAGAAGAAGAAGAAAGAGAGGTTTTGGCTCCATGATTCGGATATTGACTCCGTGACTCGCAAACCCTTTCATTTACAAAGAAGAACGGTGGTTGTTGCCTTTATTGGTTAACGTTGAATGGTAGGTACGCGCCAGTTTTATTTTATTTTTTTATTTTTCAAATTTGAGTTGTTTTTACTTAGCTAAATGCATTTTTGGTCCCATAACTTTGACAAAGTTCTCAATTTGGTCTCATAACTTTTCTTGTTACAATTTTGGTCCCATATTTTTTTTTTGTTGCAATTTTGGTCCTATAACTTCTGTAAACGTCCTATTGTTGGTCCCAAGCTGATTTCCATCAATTTTCTACCGTTAAACTGTTGAAGATGATCTGACATACTGAGTTGAATGATGACGTGGAAAATATGAGTGAAGTGAATTTAACGGAAAAGATAGAAATCAAATTGGGACCAACGTTGAGACGTTTTCAAAATTTATGAGACCAAAATTGTAACAAAAAAAATTATGGGACCAAATTAAAACCTTTGTCAAAGTTATGGAACTAAAAGTGCTTTAGCCTTTTTACTTTTTAATGTTGCTTTGGGCATGACAAGAAGATGGTTAAGATTTAAGAGAACACTTGATGCTTAAATCATATTTAAAAATTGTAAAAAAATGCAATAAGACCTCTCAAACTTTGGGTTATTTGGAATTAGGTCCTTAAACTTTCATTTTTGGAAATTAGATCCTTAAACTTTGAAGATTTAGAAATTAGATCTTTACATCTATTTTTTTTTCACTAATGATGTTAAATGTTGCCTTGTCATACTTTTAAATATTCAACTATTTACTACATCATCAATCCTAACAAGAACATTTCTTTGATGTTAGGGTTTTTCTTTCTTCATGATTAAATAATGTGTTATGTTATGAATTATCTTTTTTAATTTTGTTTTTGAAAAAAATTATTGATCTTATTAAGATTTATGAGATGACAAAAAAAAAACACATATAAAGATGATATGACAATAATTAACATTGTTAGTGAAAAAGTGGATGGAAAAATTTAATTTCTAAACTTTTAAAATTTAAAGATTTAATTTTCAAAATTGAAAGTTTAATACTTCCAAATCACCTAAACTTAAAAGGGTCTTGTTCTTAGCCAAAAAAAAAATAAGGGATCTTGTTGCATTTTCCCCTTTTGTGTGGGAGTGGACAAGTCCGTTGGGCTCATTGCTTGGAGGCCCAAAATGTCCTCTTTGGGATCCATTTGGATTCTCTGGTATCTAGTCCACCTTGTACGTGACATGTGTCACAACTCACATGTCGCTTAAAGAACTAAAATTTATATTTGCCTAAATTTCTATTTTGTCCTTTTAATTTTATTTTTAAATTTAAATGGTTCCTTTAAAGTTTGAATATATTAAAATGACCCCCTTGATTTATATTTCGTTTTATGATAGTCATTCTCTATGGATTTTGTTAAAGAAAATTACAATATTATAACTAACTACTGGCTCCTAATTTATTTACTTTCAATTTTTAAATTTTTTATCAACCTGACAAATTTTTAATAAAATTAGGCAAAATTATAGAAAAAGAAAGAAAATAGAAAGAAAAATATAAAACTCATTTATGTATTAATTTTATAAACTCAAATTGTGAAGAAAAGAATAGAAGATCCGAATCCTAAATTTAGTGAGAAGCTGAAATTCCACTTTTACCCCTTCAAACCATTGAATATTGAATAATAATATCTTATATTATATGGCTCCACCCTTTTCTGGTCGTCCATGTTTAAAACTATAGTCTATGAAATTAAAAATAAGAAAAAATTTATTATTTGATCTCTCTTTCTTTACTGAGTTAACAATTTAGTCCCTTATTTATTTTACATACATATTTGCGTGCCCGTTAAGGCACGCAAAGCCCCTAGTATAATAATATTGAGATTGACGTTTTGGAATATGAAGTAAATTCCTTGGAAAAAAAAAATGTGGATATTCCAAATGCTGAAGAATTATACCATGCTTCCAATGTCCACTACTCCACTTGGCTTCCCTTAGCTTCGGCTTCGGCTTCGGCTTAAGCTTCAGCTTGGGCTTCTAGTTAGCCGAATTTTGTACCTTATCAATCTAATTACTTTCAGTCATTGTAATCTGATATACTTTCGTATTACTCTTGATTTTCCAGCTATATATCATTGTTCTTGATGGTAACTTATATATTAATACAGTAATACTAGTGGCACGTCAATTCACTCTTTTAATTTTCTTTTTTGTTATGTCTTAACTCTTAATTATGTCCATTAGTGGTGGGATTTGGGAGCACTTTACAATAGAGGTAGATAATGGCTCGATGGCTCCAACAATAGTGGATGGAAAGCTATTATATTAATTAGGATCTTGAAATGAGGCATAAAAAAACGGCTTTATAATGGAAGAACGTGTGACCATTAATATTTTAAATGCCACTTAAGTGTTATATGCATTAAATGCCACTTAAATGAAGCACAGATCTGCGAAGAATTAATCATTGACCTGTCGGACTGAGGATACCTTGGAAAAAAAAATAAATTATGTAAAACACATATTTATATTATTAAATAAATAATAAAATATCTTCCATCCTATCCTAAAAATATCTTCTCACTAAGAGCCATCACTACACAGTACACACATTTCACGTTTGGCCTTAACAATCAAATGTGTAATTTTCGTCATTACATCGCAATCTATAATCATAGGAAGCTCGTTTTCTATCGCCTCGCGAAGTTGGCACATCGTATTTAGAAAGCTACTCATCAACCTCGATGGTGTGAATAATACAAAGTTAAGAGTTAATTTTGATAAATACACATTAACTATATGATAGATTAATTATCTGAAGGAAAAAAAAGAAAGAAAATTGGTAGATGATGAATATTATTATTTCCGTGCGTTCTGATTCTCTATGATACAAAGGAAAATTATCGGATAATTTTAGAGAGATTGTGATCTTACATGTCATTTTCTTGTTTTATTTATGCTATTTTCATTTTTAAAATATATAAAATATAAAAAGAAGCCTCTCACTCCATCTAAAAAGTTAGAAAATGTTAGTTAGAACTGAAAGTCTCTCAACAATACCCAAATTATTGTAGTATATATAGTCCATTGTGTGAAGTTTTAACATAAGAAATCATCTATTGGTTTAGTTAATTATTTAGTCATATGAATAATATCAGTATTAATTATTTATAACTATTTTATCTATCTGACGTGACTTATAAATATTTGTTAAAGTACGTCTTATCATTATTTAATTCTAACTTTTTTATTAGCAAGCCCGTTAGAATATTAGAAAACTTTTATCTCATTAATGTACTTCTTTGCAAGTATTTCTTAAAATTGTTGTATAGGTTAAGATCAATATTGCTCTGCACAACACATAAAATAAAGTAGGATAAAAATATTTTCTAATTATTATTATTATTATTATTATTATTATTATTATTATTATTATTGTTATTGTTATCAATGATGGATATCCTGCCTCAGCTCCTGAGAGTCTTCCTTGGGTTCCTACAAAGATAACTCTAATGGGGGTTTTAGTCCCCAGAAGAGCCTCCGACGTTCAAGTCAGAATTCGGGCAAAGTAACAGTAATATTCCAAAAACATCTTAAAGTCTTACCTCGCGGATCTCCTATTTATAAGGCTGGAAGGGGGGAACGTCCTTCCTAGGCCTGTGACCTAAACCATTATCCTCCTAGGTTAGTTGCGTAGGCCTGGCTTGTCGGGTTCGTGTGTCTCCACTATGTTTGTGGTCCCCCTTCCAATGGCTGTTCAGATCATCTGCGTGCGGTGCTCCTCCGTCCAGTCTTCTGGGTAACTGAGCAATGGGCCGCTTGGTCCTTATTCCATCAGGTCCTTTGGGCCTTACTCTATCAATCAACAATCTTTTAATCTATGTAGTAAATTATTTAGTATCACTTAAACGAGAGGGATGAATTTAAATTAATCAAAACAAAACTTTAAATATCACGTAAACAATAAAAAAATTGGACCACCATCAAAATGTATATTTTTTAGAAAAAAATATATAAATGGAGTTACATGAAATTTTAGAAATAATATTAAATTTAAAAAAAAAATTAATTCGAAAATTGAATATTGATTAGAAATAAAGCTGATTGTTTCGTTGATTTTGTTTTTTTTAGGTAATATTATGAGTTTTTTTCGCCTATCCGTGTAACGATCTAAGCAAAGACTAATTCCATTTAAACAACAGACACAACACGGTAGTGTCATCCGGAGAATGTCGTTGATTTTGTTTTTGTTTAAAGCACATTGTTTCCATGACAATTGACTCTAAAAAGGGAACATTAGCCAACCTCACAGTGTCCGTCCAATTCGGCTCAAGCTACCGTCACATCTCACAACCAATACCAATTGAGTTCACTTTATCAATACGTGGTCTTATAACCAACACACAAATATTTTTTAATTTATTTTTTTTCAATAAAAAGTTCGCTTTTTTTTTTTTCAAAGAGTGGAATAAAACCCAAAATATGCTCTCTATGGATATTTCAACTATAAACCCTTGGAATATTCTCTGCCTTTACCGTTATATTACCCTCCCACCTCCTTCCTCACTTCATTCTTCACATTTTCCTTCGCTTCCTCCTTTCTAATTTCTAAATACTTTTTCATCTTCTTCTTTCTCTTCTCTTTTTGGGGGATCGATTTTACTTCCTTTGGAAATTTTGATTTTCTGTTCGAGTTGCGAAAATTGACGAAGCATGAAATTCGGCAAGAGTCTTAGCAACCAGATCGAGAAAACCCTACCAGAATGGCGGGACAAGTTCCTTTCTTACAAGGAACTCAAGAAGAAGTTGAAGCTTCTGGAGCCCGCCGGAGCCGGCGACGACAGGCCCGCCAAGAGGCCCAGGCTCGATGCCGGTGCCGGCGATTCTACGCCGGCGGAGATCGATTTCAGGAACTTGTTGGAAAAAGAACTCGAGAAATTCAATACGTTCTTCGTTGAGAAGGAGGAAGAGTGCATTATTCGATTGAAGGTGCGAATCGTTTTTCGTTTTTCTTGTTTTGGTTTTGGCACTTGTAGTGATCTGTTTGGCTGACGAGAAAACATTTCGCTTAGGATTGAGGACTAGCAAGAGGTTTTTTGTGGCTGTAGTTAAGTTTTGAAATACTAAGTTAAAAGCGGTTGATGTTACCTCATATGATCGCCGGTGTTAAGTATGTCTAAAGAGGATTTTGAACAAGATTGAGTATATTGCGTTGTCAATAATGTCTGTTATCGTTAAAATGCAGGAATTACAAGATAGGGTGGCCAAGGTAAAGGATTCTAACGAAGAGATGATGAAAATTCGGAAGGAAATTGTGGATCTCCACGGAGAGATGGTGTTGTTGGAAAACTATAGTGCCCTTAACTACACAGGTACGAATACGATGATTACTATCAATATGTTAGTTTTGAACTAATATCAGGATAAGTCATTTGAAGCGTGAACTGGTGTTAAACTTTGTTTTTCAAAATGTAGTTTGTCCTTTACACTCTGAACTGTGAAGTATTACTATCTATTACAACATGCTTGATTGACTTAAGATTTAATTTTATATCAAATATGACGAGGAGCTAGTTTTCCTGTTTCAAGGTATACAAGGGTCACAATCACATCATTAAAAGGCCATGGCCTATGGCAATGCTTGGACAAAGTTTTTGTTCCTTTTCAGTCCAAAAGTGACTCTGTTTTAAAAATTCCCAAATCCGTTGGTTTACAATTCAAATATGTTTTTGGCACAGATTCATGATCTTTATTGTAGATGTATTATATTGTAGCTAATTCAGAGAAGCACTTTGTTTAGTATATTTAGTTTGATATATAACTAATGTAATTATTGATCCATGTTTTTATTTGTAGTAATTCTAAGATAGACAGATGCTCAATTATCTTTTCACAATGAATAGTTGCTATGTTACTGCTATAAACAATAGTATTTTAAGATCAAATGGCTTTCTTCTGGATACGCCTCTATAATCAAACAGCTGAAGTTGGCTATCTGAGTAGAAATTAGAGATAGTGTTGCATAAGTCATAAGCTTTACTTGTCAATAACAGCTCGTGATGTCTAACTGTTACCTCAATTTCGTTGCTGCAGGATTGGGTAAAATACTGAAGAAATACGACAAGAGAACCGGTGCTCTCATTCGCCTACCTTTCATTCGGAAGGTCTTGCAACAGCCTTTCTTTACCACCGAGATGCTCTTCAAGCTTATAAAGGGCTGTGAAACCATGCTGGATGGCCTATTTCCTGCAAATGATCCTCTGCCCTCTAGTGAGGCTGCTCCCAAAGATGAAGGACGTGATCCTTCAACTTCTACCACTAACAAGAGTGACGATGGTCTGTTGATTCCCAAGGAACTAGCAGAAATTCAGTACATGGGGAGCCTCTATATGAAGAGTACCATATCAGCATTGCATGTTTTGCAGGAAATTAGAAGTGGAAGCTCCACAGTTAGCATGTTTTCGTTGCCACCATTGCAAATCAGTGGATTGGAAGAAACGTGGAAGGTTCCGGTTCTTGAGCAAACAGCCAAGTAATCTACTGGATTACGTTGAGGTGGGGTAGTGGGATCACTATCTCTCTTTTATAGTTCTTCTGAATTTAGATTTTAGATACCACTGTTATGCATGCCTTAGAATACTACTAACATAGATATGCTAAATGTAAAGATGGGATAGAAATATCAAATATAGATTCTAATATAGGTTCGATATAATAAAACCTCTAAAATTCACAGTGATCATGTTTTTTTTTTGTTGACATTTTGCTTACGCACATGCAATGTGTAATGTAATTATATATTCTATATCCGCACACCATGGTAAGATGTTACAACATACTCGGGGAAATTCTCTTGTTAAGTGACATTTTTAACATTTTGTTGTTTGACAATCTCGAGTTGTTATGACAAAGGATATGATAATCTCCGTTCTATACACATACAAATCATCAATGTTCGTCTGAAATCTTCTTGACAATTATAACATATGGTAAACAAAGAAGTCAAATTTAAAAGTAACCAGTCTGGTTTGGCTCATGAAATATTAAACAAAAGGTATCCAATAGCGTAAATGTCTTCCAATTTCAGTTCATATGCATCAAATTCTTCGTTGACGAGTGACGATTATGTAGCTTTTAACTTTTTTAAGCGTAAATAATTTTATCAAATAAATTTCTTCTTTTATTTTCCCTCTCCACCCTCTTTTGTGTGTGTGTCAATACCTGCTTATGCTTCTCTAATTAAGCTGCTCTAAAACGCTATACATAAGAGGAAGAAGGATTCAATTCAACTAGAACTGTTAATAGTCCCTGCATTGCCATGGTATATCTATGCTGAGAAACATTTGTTATTATGGGTTTTCTTTCTTGATAATTCAACATCCAAAACAACGTGTAGACTATTTGCAATTGAAACACGCTTTGCTATGGCAAAAATATAAAAACATACCAGGAACGGCCATTTTCAAGTTGCATTTAGAAAATATCACTACTCTTAACGGTTTAGTTTTAACGGTTTCATTGCATTGCTTCTGTTTGGTCTCTGCCTTGTCTATTTTATTCATCTACAGGCATGAAGCCCATACCTACACAAAACTTTCAGATAATACCTTCCTTCAGTTGTTAAGTTCGTTGTTGGCCTGTTTTGAGGCTCGTCGTTTTTTCTCTGTTCTGGTTTTTGTTCACTTGTTCTTCCTTTCACATTTTATTCAATAATAATAATAATAATAATAATAATAATAATAATAATAATAATAATAATAATAAAAAACTGGGATTTACTAAGGATTATAGTGTCTGAGTATTTCCCTTTGATGAAACTTAGATAGAGTTGTTGATGAAGGGGAGAGGGAATTTCAAGCTGAAATTACTGCAATTGCTCAAACGCATCATAGAAATTTGATTCAATTAATCGATTTCTGTATTGATGGCTCTAGCAAGCTACTTGTTCATGAAAACATGAGCTTGCATTGGAGATGGGGAGTATAGTAGTTATGCTGGCCATTGCATCAAAGCTTCTTGCTATACAAAGATATGACTGCATCAATAATCTTACTTCTCTGAGTAGGGCAGTCATTACCACCATTTTTCTAAAACATGTATATTCTTTTGCTATTATGCTTTATAGGTGGAACTTGGAAGGAAATGCTGAGACAGAAGTTTTAAAGCAAATACCACTTAACTCTTCAATTTTCCCCACTACCCACTACCATGTCATGCCTTGGGCTTCTAGTCAAAGCTACAAATAACCACGGACGGTCATCTTCTGCAGAAAGAGGTAGGAGATAAATGCATCTCAATTCTCAAATTTTAGTAGATTGGAAATTGGATGACTTCTGCAGCATATACATAGATACATACATATCTTGATAATATAGTATAATTAAGATATAATGGAGCAAAAACTCCGTCTTTATCCTCAATTTTTACATCAACTTTCAATTAAGTCCCTAATGTCTTTTTGCTATCTATTTCGTCCCTAATATTTTTTTTGTCAATTTCGTCCCTAATATTTTATATTTTGGTCAATGCTATCATTTGATAACTTCTTTCAATAAATTAACAACAAACTTTATCTTGTTTTTCAATCTGAGTTAGGATTTGTATTTATTTATTTATCAATTTTACATTATATATCATTAATCACATAGATTTTGCCATTAATATTGGACTGAACAAAGAGCAAAGGATAAAATCGATCAAAATCTAAAACTTTAAAGACAAAATTGACAGTAAATTTTATAAAAGTTACACTCTCACACAGTGAATCTCTTGTTTGAAAATCAAGGTTGTTGGAGCTTTGGTTTGGTCGTCTCCGGTCTTCATACCATAATTATATTTGCAAGGTGAGAAGGAAAAGAACCTGCAAAGCTCATTAAATATCTAAATGTGACTTTTTTCTTAATTAGAAAATGATTAATAAATAACAAAATGAGCATGGCTTGACTTCTCAAGTCAATCATAAAAGAAAGAAATTCAGCACACGGCATAACACATTGAAATAAACAAGTTGGACAACAAGACGCGGAAAGTGGACAGTAAGAAGCTTCACATCACAATCAACAGTTCATTAGTTATTACTTATTACTCCCATTAGTGACAGCCTTTCTCCTCATTATAATAGTTTAGATAAATATGTATGTATATATATATATATTATACATTTTAAATCTAATTTTATTTAACTAATAAAATATTTAGTTTAAAAGAGAAGTGCCTCTCAAAAATTGATAAACATCTGTAAATGAAAAATAAATTAGGACAAAAATATTACAAAAAGAGATATATCTTCAACCATAATATTTTTGGTCCATATTACTTTTTGGTGAATATTTATTGTCTTCCTTCCTTCTATTATGCTCAGGATTCAATGGTCCATCTTCTTCCCTTCTGCTATGTGGGAATACCTATGTATAATTGACCCATTGTTCTTTGTGGAAATTTACAGGAAGATGGAGTATTCAATTCTTAATTTCCTTTGTCTCCTCATTCCACTATACTTACTTGTTGGGACCCACATATCAATGCATGAGACTAAGAGAGCAAGCAAGTCAAGTCTTCTGAAATTTCGGCAATTAAGATGTTTTTTTTTCCTTGTTTAGGTACACAGAAAGAAACTCAAGAATCAGTTTCTTGAGATACTAAAAGCACCTAGTATCCTTTGTCTGTCTTTTTTTTTTTTCTTATCAACCTACTTACAGTTTTCCATACATATTTCATGGCGTCCATGCCTTGCTTGTTCTTGCTGTTTGTAATGTTACTTGCAAATGAAGTTACAGCCCGGGAAAACAATTCCGCAATCATAAAACCTGGTTCCTCGCTCTCCCCAAAATCTAACCCAGCATGGTTCTCAGCCACTGGTCTTTTTGCTTTCGGCTTTTATGAACAAGATAATGGCTTTCAAGTGGGGATATCGCTAATTGGTAGAGATAATAACACAGTTGTCTGGACGGCTAACAGGAACAACTCAGCAGTTTCCTCTGATTCCACCTTGGAATTTACTAGAACTGGTCACCTTCTACTTCATACTGAGAATGGGAATCAATTACAAGTTGCTGATTTACCGAAGTCTGCAACTTCAGCGTCTATGCTTGATTCTGGTAATTTTGTGCTTTATGGTGAATACTCTGAGATTCTATGGCAAAGCTTTGATTTCCCTACTGACACCATATTGGGAGGTCAGAATTTAACAGGTAGAGATATGCTTGTGTCTAGCAAGTCCAAATCAGATCACTCAAGTGGATATTTCCTTCTGAGATTCGAGGGCGATTGGAATTTCGTTGCCTACCCTGTCAACAGCACATTAGACCAAGAAGATGCTTATTGGAAAACAGGTGTTTATGGTTCAAAACTCAGCCTTAATCTTACTGGCTTTCTTTTTCTAGAGTATCATGAGGATTACAATCCAGATTTGCATATTCTGGCTAATTGCACTTATCTTGGATTAAACACATCCTCAATCTACCGTGCAACACTCGACGATGATGGGAACTTTAGATTGTATGTGCACCAAGTTGAGAAGAATATTGCTGGCTCTGTTAGTCTTGCATGGAGTGCTTTGTCTAATCAATGTGATGTCAAGGGGTTTTGTGGCTTCAACAGTTATTGCAGTGGTGAAGAATGTCACTGTTATCCTGGGTTCTTGCCATCACCCAAAAACAGCAATCACAATAAATTCCTGGAATGCGAACAGAACTTCACCAAGGATATTTGTGAAACCAGTGCAGATTCAGTGACGCTCTACGATGTTTCTAACATGAATGGTGTGTCATGGAGTGATGTTCCTTATATAGATTTACCATTGAATATGGAAGCTTGCGAGAAGTCATGCCAGGAAGATTGTGATTGTGGGGCAGCCATATATGATAATGATCTTTGCCTTAAGTATAAGCTTCCGCTGAGATATGGCACAAGAAATGAAAGTACACCATCCATGGCCATCTTCAAGTTACCTTCAGAAAATGTCACCAATCCATGGCCAGTTCGCCCCAACCCATCTCCACTGAAGCCTAAGCTCCTCATTGACAACAAGAAACGTCTAATTCTTATTTTAGATGTGACCTTGGGTTTGGTTTCATTCTTTGGTTTGGTCTCTGCCATGTCTATTTTCTTCATCTACAGGCATCAAGTTCACACCTACAGAAAGCTATCAGATAGTGCAAATCTGGGGTTCACTGAGGATTGTAGTGTCCGGGCATTTTCCTATGATGAACTTGTGAATTCAACAGGGGGCTTCACCGAAGAGGTCGGAAGAGGATCTTCTGGAGTGGTTTATAAAGGGACAATATGTGGAACTAACAGAAGGATTGCTGTCAGGAAACTAGATAGAGTTGTTGATGAAGGGGAGAGGGAATTTCAAGCCGAAATTACTGCAATTGCTCAAACTCATCACAGAAATTTGGTTCAATTAATCGGTTTCTGTATTGATGGCTCTAGGAAGCTACTTGTTTATGAATATATGAGCAATGGGTCTCTTGCAGATTTTCTGTACAAAGCTAAGGATCTCCTGCCATGGAAACAAAGAGTCAGAATTGCATTGGACGTGGCCAGAGGAATCCTATATTTACACGAGGAGTGTGAAGTCTGTATTGTCCACTGCAATATTAAGCCCCAAAATATACTTATGGATGAAGCTCGGACAGCAAAAATATCTGATTTTGGGCTTGCAAGGTTGTTAATGCCGGAAAATTCAAGAGCTGGCCTTCGTAATGAGGTCATGAGTGGGTACTTGGCACCTGAATGGCAAAGAGATGCATCAGTATCTGTAAAAGTTGACATCTATAGTTATGGTGTGGTACTACTGGAAATCATATGCTGCAGAAGCAATATAGATGTAAAAGCTTCGTCAGAAGAAGAGATACTTCTTTCCAGTTGGGTATATAATTGCTTTGTAAGAGGTGAATTGGATAAACTAGTTGCAGATGAAGATGTAGAATGGAAGACAATGGAAAGAATGGTGAAAGTGGGGTTATGGTGTGTTCAAGATGATCCATCATTGCGTCCTTTGATGAAGAATGTCATATTGATGTTGGAGGGATTGAAAAATATTCCGATTCCTCCATCTCCAGCCCCTCTTGTTCAACAATCTTTCTAAATTCTGTGTCATCCAGCAATCAACAGCGCAGTCAGTCTAGACTTAGTGCATCAGAGTTTCTTTTTCCTTATTCTCTTAAGTAAGCTTGTTATTGTAGTTTTAACTCCATTTTATCTTTGTGTAATTGTATCCACATTCACAAGACAGTTCCCATCTTCCATGCTTGGGAACTAGTTTATGTAAAAGAAAGGTTTATGTTCTTCTTTATGTATTATAAATGAGATTTTTTATTTCTCTCTCCAATAGTGATAGATATTTTATAAGAGCAAGTGTATCTCTCTCTCATTTTATATTTTATATCTTTCAAAAATTCAAACTAATAGCAACTAATGAGAGCTCAAACTTAACCCATTTTAAAAAAATTGACACATTATTGGGAGATATTAACTTGGTTAAAAATGATTAAAAAAGAAAAGAAAAGAAAAGAAAAGTTGTTGAGAGAAGTCAAGGTCATTCGGTGATAACCTTGTTATCACGCTCAAACATTGACGAAGACAATTCTTTGTCTTAGATGTCATTTAGTCTAGTGTGAAAGAAATTCACTAAATTTAGGAAAATGACATTATGGAACTTTACCTACTCTTTCCTACAAAGACTATTGATAGTTTGAGACTAGAGAGAGTATAGAAGTTACGCGGCCATTGCATCAAAGCTTCGTTCTATACAAAGAAGTGACTGCATCGCTAATCTTGCCTCACTGAATATGGCAGTCATGACCAACAACATTCCATCAAACATGTATTTTCTTTTGTTGTTATGCTTTATAGGTGGAAGTGCTGAGACAGTTCCAAAGCAAATACCACTTGGCTCTTCACTTTCCCCTACTACCCACCCCACATCATGGCTTTCACCTTCTGGTCAATTTGCATTTGGCTTTTATCAGCAAGGCAATGGTTTTGCCATTGGAATATGGCTGATTGGTGAGAAGAACACTCTGGTGTGGACTGCAAATCGTAATGACCCTCCGGTTATCTCAAAGGCAAAGCTACAACTAACCATGGATGGTAATCTTCTTCTGCAGAGAGAGGAAGGAGAGAAAATGGTTATTTCTAATGCAACAGCCTCCTTTGCCTCCATGCTTGATACTGGAAACTTTGTGCTATACAACAAAAGTTTTGGTATCATTTGGCAGAGTTTTGATTATCCAACCGACACTATTCTAAGTGGTCAAATTCTACCTCCTGGGGGTAAATTATTCTCAGGCATATCAGAGACCAACCTATCAACAGGAAGATTCCATCTCGTTATGCAGAAAGATGGAAACCTTGTTCTGTATCCAACAAACACAGGCGACACAGGATGGGATGCTTACTGGGCTTCTAATACTGTCCGTGATGGTTTCAATTACTATCTATTGCTAAACACAACAGCAAGTTCCATACCTTTACTTACTATAAACAACAATAAGTCAGAAGTGGTTAAAACCTTGTGTGACGGGTCATCTTTGGATAACAACCTCAATAGAAACAACGCCATCTACCGTGCAACCCTTGATCCTGATGGGGTTCTTCGATTGTATGCTCATGTTTACGATGACAAAAGCAAGCCCCAAGTTTCAAAACTCTGCTCAGTATTGAAGAACCCGTGCGATGTGAAGACTTTCTGTGGGTTCAACAGCTATTGCACTTTCAACGACAACCAACCTTACTGCAATTGTATTCCAGGAACAGATTTCATAGACCCAAATCATAGGACTTTGGGTTGCAAAAGGAACTTCTCAGAAGCGGAATGTAGAGACGGGGAAGAGAACACAAACTTGTATAGCATGTCGAAGATCGACAGTATAAGCTGGGGTGATCGTTCTTATATTTCGGAAAAAATGTCAGAGGATGATTGTCAATCTTCTTGCTTGGAGGATTGTAATTGCGGGGCTGCACTTTTTGAGGAAAATCTATGTAAGAAAAAAGAGCTTCCATTGAGATATCTCAGAAGAGAATCACAAGAATCCTCCTCCTCATCCACAATATTCTTCAAGGTGGGAAATAAAAGACTCAGAAGCTGGAATGACACGCCTCCTATATCCGACCTTAACCAGCCGCCTCCTATCAAGACCACTAGTAATAAAGCAATTGTGCACATTATTATTGTCATCTTAGTTTTTGCTTTTCTTTTGTGTTCCATTATTGCAATCTCTACCCATTTACTTTACAAGATCCGAGTTTTAAGCTACAAAAGGCTGCTGGAGATTGGAGATTTGGGGTTGAACGAAGGGATCATCACTCTGAGGGTATTTTCATACAATGAGCTGAAAAGAGCAACAAATGGTTTCAGAGAAGAGCTGGGTAAGGGTTCTTTTGGGGCAGTTTACAAGGGAACTTTAAACAAAGGAAGAAGAGTGATTGCAGTGAAGAGATTGGAGAAGTTGGTTGAAGAAGGTGAGAGAGAATTCCGAGCAGAGATGCGAGCCATCGGAAAAGCCCATCATCGAAACTTGGTACGCTTGCTGGGATATTGTGCAGAAGGCTCCAAAAGGCTTCTGGTTTATGAGTACATGAGCAATGGTTCACTTGGAGAGCTCATATTTGGTGACATTATACATCCAGATTGGGATGAGAGAAGAAGAATAGCTCTTGATGTTGCAAGAGGGATCCTGTATCTGCATGAAGAGTGTGAGGCTCCAATCATTCATTGTGACATAAAGCCTCAGAACATATTAGTGGATGAGTTCAAGACAGCAAAAATATCAGACTTTGGGCTAGCAAAACTTCTAATGCCAGACCAAACAAGGACCTTCACTGGGGTTAGAGGAACAAGAGGATACTTGGCTCCAGAATGGCAAACTAATACCCCAATCTCTGTGAAGGTAGATGTTTACAGCTATGGGATAGTGCTATTGGAAATTTTGTTTTGCAGAAGAAACTTAGAGGTGAACGTGCTAGAACCAGAGCAGATTGTTCTGTCTAATTGGGTGTATAAATGCTTTGTTTCCAGAGAGTTGAATAAACTTGTTCCTAGGGAGGAGGTGGATTACACTGTGCTAGAAAACATGGTTAAAGTGGGACTTTGGTGTATCCAAGATGAACCATTTCTCCGCCCAACAATGAAGAGCGTGATATTGATGCTAGAAGGAGTTACTGATGTGGCCATCCCTCCTTGCCCCTCTGCTAATTCTATGTGACATTTCTCTCTGGTTTCCTTCATTTGCTTAGTTTTAACTTCTCTTGAGTGTTCTAGTGGCTTACTCAATACTCATTGTGTTCTTGTCTGAAATTTCGATTTGGATGATGAAATAAAGTCCCAGTATTGTACTTTCATATCATCAAAAATTTAGGAAACGACATCATTTTCAATGTATTTACTTTTTTGTTTGCAGATGACAAGTGTTATTTTGCACTTATCTAATATCTACTTACAATATTCATATATTTTTATATAACGAGCCAAATCTTTGTCCAAACCCATGTGTCAAGGCCAGGCTTGGGCTAAACTTATAAAAATAACACTAAAGAATTTTGTAGAACAGATCTATCTGATAAGGTGAATTCATCTCAGAATTTTATAGAACATATTATTTCTTGTGATATATGTGAGTGTGTGTGTATTGGTAATATTAACAAAGTAAAATCCTGAAATGAACCATCAATACAAGTTAAACTAAAACAGAGATAGTCTCTTACATGAAAATCAGGATTGTTGGAGCTTTGGTGTAACTCTTTCCTATCCTGATAACAATGCTAACATATTTGCAAAGTTAGAAGGAAAAAAAAAACTGTAAGCTTATGGTGACAGCAATTCAGTATGCGAAATATTTGAAATAAAATGAAAATTAATCATAAATTTCAAAATTACCATGACTTGACTTTTCAATAGATGATTTCTGCGTCAATAATCCACATAACATATATATTGGGAATAAACCGTCGGTACAAGTTATATGTATATGTATATGTATATATATATATATATATTTTTTTTTTGGTAAGCTCGGTACAAGTTATATTGATAGTGAGTCTCTTACATGACAATTAGGGTTGTGGAGCATTAGTTTGATTCTTTCCTATCCTCATGGCCATGCTATAATATTTTCAAAATTAGACTTGACTTTTGTAGTCAATAATGAAAGAAATAGCAGTAATACATGTTATGGAGTGTTAAATGGGACACAAGTAGTAGTGTGGCAGACAAGTTGGAGCAGAAGGATTAGAAATGTTGGTAGCTTAACTTCACAATCAAATCTGGAATCACCTGCTCATTAGTGAGAATTATCACGGCAAAACCCTTAACTTTTTCAAAACCCTTCACAAAATGTGTTTAACTTATATATCAGTAGCAGTTTAATGTTGTTGAGTTTTTGGAACAATCCTTATAATCAATTCATTATTTTCATAGATCAGGCCCAAAAAAACAAAAATTCATTATTTTCATAGAAATAAATTTAGAAATTAACTTTAGGCCGAAGAGCACTTTTACTTCCATATTTTTTGCTGAGTCTTAATTTGATTTCGTATATTTTTTTGTTGTATTTTTGGTCCCATATATTTTTGTGTTACACTTTAGGACTCATATCTTTTGGTCAAATTACAGAATTAGTCTTATATCTTTTGTTTAAATTACAGAATTGGTCTCATATCTTTATAAAAGGTTTCGTATTGTGGCATTAATGATGGAACATCTTATAAAGATATGAGACAAAATTTGCAACGAAAAATATATGATACCAAAAGTGCAACAGAAAAAGATAATCAAAGTTCGTTTGCGCTTATAATAAAATCTGCTCTGATTATAATCAGAGTATGATTATAATCAAAGTTGATTACTTGTGTATTGGTGTTTGGATGAAAGTTGATTATTTGGTGTGAAATTATTGAAATGGGTATGTAATGATTGTGGTTGGTAGATAGAAGGGTAAGGAAATTGATAAATTGTATAGGGGTAGAAATAGAAGAAAATGTAGGAAAAAGTAAGATGTGATTTGATTATAATCAGAGTGTGTTTGGATGTGATTGTTGCTTATAGAAAAATCAAATTATGTCACTGTTTGCCTTGGAAACCGTGAAAATATGATTATAATCATGTGCAACTTTGGAGGTGATTATTTTGTTTGGTCCACCAAACTAATTTTGCCTATGAAATGGTCGACCAATAAATACTAAAGTGTAACATTTTTTCGAATCAGACCCCGACATTCGGTGGACCACTGAATAAAATGGTCTACCGTTTCGCACAAGATGAGAGAGAATGTAAAAAAACACTCCGGACCCGAAATTTTTTTTCAATGTGGCTCATTTCAGGTATTCGGTCGACCATTTTTTGCATCGTCGGGCCTGATATCATTTTCAGGTTGATATTCGGTCTACCGTTGGCAGAATCGGTCGACCATTTCAGGTAAATTACTATTTTAATCTTGTGATGTGTGATTGAATGAATTAGAGTATAGGTAAATATAGGTATATATATAGGGGTATAAGTGCAATTGGGTGTGTTTGATTATAAAAAAATCAAGATTATAATTTGATCGGAAAAAAAACGCAAACGAACATACTTATTACGATTATAATCAGAGCAGATTATAATGAGAGCGCAAACGAACTGGCTTAATAGCTAAGCAAAAAATGAGATAAAAAAAATTACGTTGGCCTTATTTTTATAAAATAAAATCAAATTGACACATGTTTTGACTAAAACAAAGAAAGACAGAAATGCTGAACTTCCCCGAGGTTGCTGCTGTTAATATCAGGGCAACTTTCTGTCCTAGCAGCGAACTTATTGGCTTGAAGGAACCACGAATTCATTCATTCAAGCAAGTCAAGTAATCAGTCAACCCCATAATTAATATTTTTTCTTTTTTCAAAATATGGCACTAAGTTGAAAGACTAGTGAATTATTTCATGCTATACTATACTAAATTACTTGCTGTGACCCATTTCTCTGTTTTAAATTCTTTTTCTTTTCTTCAGTCCTTCCCACACCACACATGGCTTCCACATCTTCTATGTTCTTCTTGCTGTTTCTATTGCTATTCGCCAAGACAAACCATTGTACAAGCAATATCATAAGCTTGGGTTCATGGCTCTCTCCGAAAACTAACTCTACTCCTTCATGGGTCTCACCCTCTGGCCTCTTTGCCTTCGGCTTTTATCCACAAGCCGACGGCTTCGCTATTGGCATATGGCTAATAACCGGTGAACTTGACAACACAATCATGTGGACAGCTCACCGCGACGACCCACCTGTTTCTGCCGATTCCACGTTAAATTTAACCACAAACGGTCTGGTTCTGTTTTGCAATGAGAAACACAACAAAGGGGTTGTTAATATTACTGATCTAGTGCCGGAATATTATGCAGATTTAGCTTCAGTTTCTTCAGCGTCTATGCTTGATTCTGGTAATTTTGTTCTTACGACAATCAATCCGGGGTCGTATGGCAGAGTTTCGATTACCCAACTGATACTATCTTAGGGAACCAAACTCTGGCTTTTGGGGATGAACTTGTCTCCAGTGTGTCCAAATCTGACCACTCAAGTGGAAAATTCATTCTTAGCATGCAGGATGATGGAAACCTTGCGGCCTATCCTGCAAACTCGATGCAGGAAGAGGATTGTTATTGGTCCACGTATACTTATGCAACTTCTTCACACCTCAGTCTTGATCTTGCAGGCGTTCTTTCCCTATGGGATCAAAACAAGGATTCCATCTTACACGTTTTGGCCAAAAGCACCAATCTTGGAAGGAACATCTACAGGGCAACACTAGATGAACGTGGGATTTTCGCCTTGTACCAACACAGATTCGACAAGAATCTCAGCAGCTCATCAAGTGTCCTCTGATCCATGTGATGTCAAAGGAATCTGTGTCTTGAACAGTTATTGCTCCACCAGAGATAATGATGTCGTGCTGTGTCAGTGTTATCCTGGGTTTGTGCCCCTCGAACGAGGTAACAAGTTGGTGGCCTGCGAGAAAAACCAGAGCACTGAAGTCGCTTGTGAAACCATTGCAGATCCTCCACTCACACGTTACAATCTTACTTCCTTGCGGAATATGACGTGGACTGGTTTATCTTATTCCACAGTGCTCAAAACAAAGATTCAAGCTTGTGGGAAATCTTGCATGGAGGATTGTTATTGTGGGGCAGCGTTATATGTGAACGGAAGCTGCAATAAATATGCAATCCCGCTCAAGTATGGCAGATTCGTTAGAAACACATCGTCATCAGCCATTATGGGATTAGCCCTCTTCAAGTTGCCTTCTTACAAAATACCTCTACTCCTAGCCTACCTACCCCACTACTTCCATTGCATCCCAAGATCCTCATTGACAACAAGAAAAGTCTGATCTTTATTCTACTTTTGGCATTGGGTTCAATTGCATTCTTCTGTTTGGTGTTTGCAATGCATGTTTTCTTCATCTATAAGCGTCAGGCTTTCTCATTCGCCAAGCTGTCTGCAAGTGCGAATCTGGGGTTCACTGAGGAATTTAGTTACTAATTTACTATTATCACATTCTCTCTCTGTCTGGCTTAGGAAATAAGAAGTAGGAAGTGAGTGCATTACCATAATTATGCCTTCCACGTTGTTTCTGCTCTTGTCGTCGTTATGCGTATTAATCTCTCCAACTCTCTGATCAAACTCAATTCATCACTTTCCCTCAATTTGGACGGCGACTCCCAATGGTATTCCCGTTCCGACCGCTTCGCCTTCGGCTTTTACTCTCTCGGCCGCCGCCGTTGGAATTGTCGTCCTCAGAGAATACCCTTACACAGACGACGCAGTCGTATGGACTTTAAATCGCGACGACCATCCTCATCTAACCGCAAACGCAACGCTCCAACTAACCCTAAACGGCCACCTTCTCCTCCGAAAAGAACAACCTCCTCCTCGCGACTCCTACCGCTGTTTCCTCTGCGTCCATGCTCGATTCTGGAAACTTCGTGCTGTACGACAACAAATCTAGAGTCGTTTGGCAGAGTTTCGACTTCCCAAACTCTGCCTTCCGGTGGTCGTTTAGTGTCCAGCTTGTCGGATACTGACCAATCTTCTGGACGCTTCCTTCTGAATATGCAAAACGACGGAAACCTCGTTCTGTATCCGGCGAATTCAGCTACCTACACAGAACACGATGCTTACTGGTCCTCTAACACTTTCGGCTATGGTTTCAACTTCCATTTATATCTCCGCAATAAGGGCTCTCTGCTCATCGTGAATACCACCAATCACGAAACGATTACAGCGCTGAGTAATATTTCAAAGTGGGAACCAGAATCCCCAAAACCTCTAATCGCCAGAACCATTATACCAACCACCTCCCATCAAGAAAACCAGCAAGAAAGCGATTGTCGTATTATGCTTCGCCTTTCTTTTCTGTGCCACTCTCGCGGTCTCCAGCCACTTGGTTTACAAGACTCAGGCTTTAAGGTACCAAAGGCTGTTAGAGATTGGTCATTCATTGTGACATAAAGCCTCAGAACATATTGATGGATGAGTTCTGGACAGCCAAGATATCAGATTTTGGGCTGCCCAAACTTCTGATGCCTGATCAAACGAGGACCTTCACTGAGGTAAGAGGGACAAGAGGATACTTGGCTCCAGAATGGCAAAAGAACACACCAATTACAGTCAAAGCAGATATTTATAGTTATGGGGTGATGCTGTTGGAAATCTTGTTTTGTAGGAGGAACATAATTGTTAATGTTTCGGAGCCAGAGCAGATTGTTCTGTCCAATTGGGTGTACAAATGCTTTGATGCCAGAGAATTAAAGAAACTTGTTCCCGGAGAAGAGGTGGAATACATGTTGCTAGAGAATATGGTTAAAGTGGGATTATGGTGTATTCAGGATGAACCATTTCTCAGGCCATCAATGAAGAGTGTGGTGTTGATGCTAGAAGGAATTACAGATGTATCAGTCCCTCCTTGCCCATCAGCCAATTCTATGTGATGTCATGTTTCTTTCTAATTTCTAATTACCTTTGTTTTTCTTTCTATTGTCAAAATTTCAGTACTGTTGTAGAAATAAAGCCACACAACTGTCCTTTTTTTCTCGTAGAAAGGAAAAATATATTAAAAGGCAAAGGTTCAAATACAAAACAAACAAAATCAGCCATGAGAGGGATGCTTGGAAAGGAAGGCACATTGCCATACAAAACAAAGGATTGCTTGTCTACTTGAACTTGCCTAGCAAGACCACCCAACACGTGTATTCCCCTCTCTATGAACATGGATGACAACAAATTGCCTAAGACAGGCGAGATTTTGCCTGCAAGAATGAAAGAGGGACACGAGACGATGAAGGTTATTAATATCAGAACTACTATTAAACAAATTAACCAAACACTAGTTATCAGATTCAACACTCAAGTTCCAAAGCTGTTTGAATTCCCAAATGGCGGGCTCGAAGTTCAGCACTAAAACAGGTTCTTTGATCAATGAAAGCAGAAAAACCAGAGATCCCACTGCCATAGTACAGTGGTCACGTAGCAATCCCCCAGTAACTATAGGACCCAAACCTTTGTAAGATTTCAAACAAGAACCATCCAAGTTAAGCTTGATCCACCCAACATTGAGTGGATTCCAACCAATTGCCACAACTGTCCTTTCAATTCATTAGAAATGGATGCAAATGGCTCATTTTCAGCTTTCCCTTTCGCTCTTTAACATTTAAGGCTAGTTAACCTTAACTGTAAAGATATAAATAACTTTTATGTAAGCTTTATCTATTTAATAAAAAAAGTATAATTTTGGCTCCTCTGATCAAAATATCAGCATATATTTATAATTTCTATTCAAATAAAATAACAATTTAGTTCTTAAAAGATTTTTAAATTGATAATTCAGTCTTTAAAAGATTGAAATATATAATTTATTTTATGAAAAATTCAAATAATATACTATTTAGTCATTGAAAGAATAAAACGTTACACTTTTTAAAGAGTAAAAATACATACACGTATTATTTGAATTTTATGTATGAATAAATTGTAGAATTATAAAAATAGAGTATAATATTTGATATAAGTTAGAGTAATTTAATGATATATCATATATCTTTTTTTCTTGAACAGCATATCATATATCTTTTTATTTTGGATGGTTATCAGGGTTGTTGACTTGATTTTTCAAGTCAATAATAATAGAAACAAAAAGCAGTAATATATTTTAGTGGAGTGGAATACATGTGAATGTAATCCTATAACAAAAAGCAATTCAGTAGCACCAATAAATTAGTGGCTTTCTGCAGAGGAAGCTTCTTGAAATGCAATCTGAGTTGCTCCATTTTCCAAATGTTTTCCCCCACTAATTAAGGCATGTGAATGTTGCTAACCACAAGCAAATATAAAAAGCACACAGTAATACTTTAATGCATCCAAAATGCTATCTGACTGTACAAATACCACCAAGGAGGACACGAGTATTGTACAAATTTGAACATTGGTATATTTTAATAATATACTCTTGGACCATATACTGTGAATATGGAGATTTAGTGCGAGGCTCTCCCGTACAGTGTATAATGCTATCTATGTCATAATAGTGTATTGAATTTAAATTTAGTGAGAGTAAACTTACAATTTTATAATATTATATTCTCTTAGTTGTGGTTCTGAAGTTTTTACAAGTCAATGTACGTTTAATAATATCAATAATAAATCACCATACATTATTTTTTCTGTTTTGAGTGGAGAAGGATGAATGTACAATGAATTTTTCATTTCTAAAAGTACCCTTACTAATTTTTTAAGACACTAAAACGTTTTACAGATAATCAACTTTAGTCATTTCTCTACAAAAAAGTTATTCTCGAGAAATTAATGCAAAAATATTAACAAAAGCTAATGTGAACCAAATGAAAACAGAGCAAACAAGTAAAGCAAATCTGAAGATTAACAAAGTCAGAACATAAACAAATTAAGAAAAAGAAAAACGCGTGGAGGAATAAAGCTAAAGCATCAAGGATAAGGAACGGAGAAGTGACAGAGAGTAGACCTCTCCACTATGCAAATATACAAACTCAAATCCAACTCTCAAAGCTAATATGAACATGAGAAAAACTTTAAAAAGCATACCCAACATATTTAGTTATGGGTCCATGAATATCCACTGATCAGAAGTGTCATAAAAATATAGATTTAAATCTCATGAATCGACGTAGTTTATTTCTTTTTCTTTAGTTAAAATTCAAAAAGAAGCTCAATGAATCAATCATGTCAGTGGAAGATACCTTCTTTTCCCAGAGGCATACCATTATATAAGTAACGAGAAGTGGATCAAATTCAAACACTGCAACCAAGGAAAATATAACTATCACAATATCAAGTTAGAGAATTAGAGATTTGAACCTGTTTGTTTTGTTGGTTTGAAATGGAAGCCATGTGGTTGTGTTCTCTAATGATCTTGATGATGAGCACTCTTGCCGTGCAAGCCCAACTGAAAACTGGGTTTTACTCTTCTACATGCCCTCGTGCTGAGGCCATTGTAAGGTCCACTGTTGAATCCTACTTCAATAAAGATCCCACCATAGCTCCTGGTCTCCTCAGGCTTCATTTCCATGATTGTTTTGTCCAGGTTCGCTACTACACTAACCCCATTTCTGAACTACCATATATATTGCCCTGCTTATTGTTTCTTTAATTTATTTATATATCTTTACGTGCAGTCTAACAAGTTCTGTGACAATGTCTGTCTCCCACAGGGTTGTGATGGCTCAATATTGATATCAGGCTCTTCTGCAGAGAGGAGTTCTTCCACAAACCTGGGATTAAGCGGGTTTGAAGTGATTGATGATGCAAAATCACAAATAGAGGCCGCGTGCCCTGGAGTTGTGTCGTGTGCTGACATACTAGCATTGGCAGCTCGTGATGCTGTGGACTTGGTATGATCTCTAGGAGTAAACATATAATTTTGTTGAATTAACAACTCAGTCTCTAAAAGTCTAATTTATACACTTTAATCTTTGAAAGTTGTTAAGCAATACAACTTAATTTTCTATTTTTAAGGACTAACTTGTAGGAGTACTAGGACTAAAATACATTGGTTCTATCATTTTATGAAATTAAAGAATGTAAATTAAGTTTTTGTTAACCTAAATCTGACACACACAAAATCACAAACACATGGTGTGCATAAAATGAATTTGCCAAGACTAACACTCACAATATGGCAGAGTGATGGCCCAAGCTGGGCAGTACCCACAGGAAGAAGAGATGGGAGGATTTCTCTATCATCTGAGGCCTCAAACTTGCCTTCTCCACTTGACTCTGTTTCTGTCCAGAGGCAAAAGTTTTCCGCCAAAGGCCTAGATGATCATGACCTTGTCACGCTTGTCGGTATGCTTTTTTTCTCTCCAAACATTTGATTCTATTAAAATCTCTACTATAACCTTCAAAAACATTCATGGTGATTCTTGTGTTTGCAATCGTACCTACAGGTGCACACACAATCGGCCAAACAGAATGCAGATTCTTCAGTTACCGCCTGTACAACTTCACCACCACAGGGAATTCCGACCCAACCATAAACCAAGCTTTCGTGAGCCAACTCAAAGCAATTTGCCCTAAAAATGGAGATGGATTGCGTGAGGTTGCGTTGGACAGAGACAGTCCCGCCAAATTTGACGTGAGCTTCTTCAAGAACGTGCGTGATGGAAATGGGGTTTTAGAATCGGACCAGAGGCTGTGGGGAGACTCAGCTACGCGAATTGTGGTGCAGAAATATGCAGGGACCATAAGGGGGATATTAGGGCTCAGATTCGACTTCGAATTTCCGAAGGCGATGGTGAAGATGAGTAGCATCGAGGTGAAAACAGGGACTCAGGGAGAGATACGAAAAGTTTGCTCCAAGATTAATTGATTAACTGATAGATATTATGGATTTGGGGAATAATGAATGATTGGTGTAATGATTGTGATGCAAAAGGCGAATGGGACGAGCTTCGTAATCATTTTTGGTGAAGAAATAATAATAAAGTGTAACGTGATGAACGATGATTTCCCTTTGTTCTTATTCTGTTATTAATAAGATGCCGTAGACGGAAAGTTTCATTAGTTCGATATAAACAAAAAATGCACGTCGCCTGAGAGATTCGAACTCTCGCGGGGAAACCCCATGTACTTAGCAGGCACACGCCTTAACCACTCGGCCAAAGCGACGTTGATGTTATAAGATGGGAAAGTTATAATAATGACTAATAATAGTGATTGTGAAGTATAATTGTTATAACAAAATAATTTCACTTTCTTTATTGATGCACTTTAACTCTTTTTTTGGGAATCAAAGGATTAACCTACAGTACTAAACTGCAACAAGAAGAGGCCAAGAAACCCCTTCAAATAAAACTTAAGAATCTGCATACACAATAGAGGAGGATTTTGAAGCTCATGAAGACCATCATCGACATCATGCGCCATACTTACAAAACAATCCGTCACACAATTGGCTTCTCAAAAAACATGAACAATAGACACTTGCCAACCATGAGCCGCAATCAAACTTCGCATGTGATATTCTTATTATGTTAAAAATAGTTAGTATTTTTTTTTTCCTAACAAATGAAACAAATCACAACGAAACAAACTATACTTGGAGAAGGATACTAACTACATGAATATTGGTAGGTATTTTAATTCCTTTTAAATGTAATATAAAATTATGTTTAATAAATTTATTGATACCTATAATGTATATAGATCCCTTTTAAATGTAATGAAATCTTTATATTTACATTTTATTAATAATTAACTCCATATTATAAAATAAAATCAAGATTCCATTAATTCATAACAAAAATTAGTAAGTTTTGACTATGTCTAAACTCTAAATAATAGAGGCCCAATCCAAGATAGCAAGCCCAAGGCCCTTTGTACCAATTGATGACTCATGTGTTATTTGTTGTGAGTGAGTTACATTCCCTGATTTAGTTTGCTGAAGTGTTATCTTTATAGAAGATTGGTTAAGTGTACATATTCCACACTGTACTATTATATTCTTTGAGAAATACAATACAACATTCAGCATATTCTCTTTCAATTTCTAGAACCCTTTATGGTATCAAAGCCCCGTAGTCCAACGATTATGACAAATTCATCCTCCTCTTCAAGAGCATTGTTAATCTGTTAAGAAAATCTTAAGATATATCTCTAAGGTACTATTCACTATGGATTGCCTTTAAGAAAATCATCCTTCTTCAGAATCTCTGCTATGAGTGATTTAGATTGGGCGAGTGACATCAATGATCACAGATCAACCACTGAGTACTGCATTTTCTTTGGTGACAATCTTATTTCTTAGTCTTTTAAGAAACAGCCTGTGGTTTCTAGATCATCCAGCATTAATTGCATATGTTGTAAAAATGTCATGGCTCCAATCACTTCTTTCTGAACTTCATATTTCTCAACATCTTGAACCTCCTATAGTATACTATGACAATGTTAGTGTTGTCATGCTCTCTGCTAATCCAGTTCTTCAATCAGGACAAAGCACATTGAGTTTGACATTTATTTTGTTTGAAAAAAGGTTCAAAAGAGGCTCATTAGTGTCAACCAAGGTTATAAAAACCGGACCGGACATTCAACCGGTCGAGGTAGGGGTTCAAGGTTCAATAATTCAACCGGGGTCCAACCGGGGTCAGACCGTTAGCAAATAAATAAATTAAAAATAATAAAAAAAGCTTAAAAATGATAAAATTCTAATTCCAATAATATAGATATAATCAATTTTCATAATATTCATCAATATAATGTCATCAAATGAAATTTTATGATCACTTTCTCTATCAAATTTTGGTTCATAATCAACATTATCTAATATTTTACCCATAACTATTGAAAAAGACAAAAAAAAAATCAAAAAAGGAAAAAAAATGAAAAATCACATTATAAACGGTTCAACCGGTTTTCCCGGTTCTTGGCCGGTTCTTGAGCGGTTCTTTGGCTGGACCGATTCTGGGAGTGACTCGGACCAGCCTGGTGCCCAGTTCACGGTCCAACCGATTGAACCAGCCGGTCCGGTCCGATTTTCATAACCATGGTGTCAACCACATCTCTTCTCAATATCAAAAATCTGATGCTTTAACCAAAGCATTACCTAAACCTCAATTTCTATTGCTGGGTTCCAAACTCAGAGTTGAAGCAGACCCAATCCAATATAGGCCCTTTGTACCTAGGGGTGAGCGTGGGCGGGTTGAGAGAAAATCTCAGCTCAACCCGCACATCAATCTGCGGGTTGGGGTGGGTTGAACCCGCAGGTTGAGTTTGTAATTTATTTTTTATAATTTTTATAACAAAAAATATTATTATAAATTTGTGAGTAGTGAATAAAAAACTTACACATAAAAAAGTTAAAAAAAACAGATTTTATATATATAAATATAAATCAATTAAGATATATTTCATAACATATGTAAATGTAATACATATATGTAATTATGTAAATTTTAAAATCAAAATATTTTATTTATGAAAAACTAATAATATAAATACATAAGAAAACATACAAAATATACTAAAAAAAATACATAAACATGTAAAAAAAATAAATCAAAAAGTAAAGAAAAAGTATATGCGGGCTCGCGGGTTAGGTTAGGTTGGGTTGAAAAACTACGAACCTACAGCCCAACCCGCAAGTGTGCGGGTTGAGAATTTTGAGCTCAAACCAATCTGCGAACCCGAACCAACCCAACCCATAGCTACAGGTTGGGTTGGTTTTTGCGAACTCGCAGGTTGGCGGGTTGGTTTGCTCACCCCTATTTGTAGCAATTGATGACTCATGTCTATTCATTGTAGAATCAGTAACATTCCTTAATTTAGTTTGCTGAGGTGTTACCTTCATAGAAGATTGGTTAAGTGTATATATTCTACACTGTACTATCACATTCTTTGAGCAATACTGATACAATACAATATTCAACATATTCTTTCCATGTCTAGAATCCTTTACTAAACTCATCATTCATCAAAGTTTTATAAAATAATTATAATAAATATATAGTTTTAAAGCTTTAAAAAGTAAACAGATTTATTATTATTATTATTATTATTATTATTATTATTATTTAGATTTTATGAATAGGATATTTATTGGACTTGAGATAATTATAATTATCATCTCAATTCACTAAACTATTTCTAAGTTAAGAAAGTTTTGATGTAATTTAATGGTGAGTGCTTAATCAAGTGGGAAGTAAAAGATGAACCATGATATTATTTCTATTAAATAAAAAAATGGAGAGTAAAGATGCAAAGTGAGCTACTAAATGTAGCATTGGTAAACATGCTAAACCAGGACCATAATGGGCTAGTGATTAAGTCAGGCAAGTTGGCCTATTTACTCATGTTTAAAAAAACTCACATATTTAGTGAATAAACTAAAATAATTAGGTTCAACAACCCCTCCCAAACAAAAGTTCTTGGTTTATGGTTAATTGTTGGACTGGTTAATTTGCGTGTCAATACACTTTTTTTTTGAAAAAAAAAAAGAAAAACAAATTATCTATTTGATAAGGTATGGTTGACCGATCTAGAATTGACCCTCACAAACTCTGAGTGGTCCGACCCCTTTTATCTCAAGTCGATTCAACTTCAAATAAAATTACTCAAATGTCCCTCAAGGTCCTATATAAACTCTCCTTTAGATGTACTTTAACCTTTAATCTCTTTGACCTTTCTTATACCATACTAATTTGGGTGTCAGAGTTTCATCGTGAAAAGTCTCTTCTATGATTGGGCTAACCCTCGCAAGTATGACATGAAGTGCGAATATCTCATATCATATATTACAATCAAAAGGGAAAAAAAATATTGTAGGAGAAGAAATTTTATTCCCTAATTTCAGTAAATAAGTCATTAGTGGTAAAAATTATTGTCTATGAAAAAACTATATTTAAGCTAATAATAATTTATTTTTCCATGGTTTCATCAATCATAAGTCATTAGTGATAAAAACTATTGTCTATGAAAGAACTATATTTAAGCTAATAATTTATTTTACTCAAATGTCCCTCAAGGTCCTATATAAACTCTCCTTTAGATGTACTTTAACCTTTAATCTCTTTGACCTTTCTTATACCATACTAATTTGGGCGTCTGAGTTTCATCGTGAGAAGTCTCTCCTATAATTGGGCTAACCCTTGCAAGTATGACAGACATGAAGTGCGAATATCTCATATGATATATTACTATCAAAAGGGAAAAAAAAATATTGTAGGAGAAGAAATTTTATTCCCTGATTTCAGTAAATAAGTCATTAGTGGTAAAAATTATTGTCTATGAAAGAACTATATTTAAGCTAATAATAATTTATTTTTCCATGGTTTCATCAATCATCAACCAACACTTTGACACAAGGGCGTCACTGAAAAATAAATATTTTTTTACAATGATTAATATAAATAAAATAAAACTTTAATTTGTAAATTAAATTTATATATATATATATAAGAACTGATTAGATTATATATTAATGATGAGATAAGATCAAACTATTTTAAGAACATAACAAAATAAAATTGAAACAAATAAAATATAAATAATAGGATTAAATATTAGCCTGAATAGAAGGATATAACTACTTTTTATCAAAAAAAATACAGATAAAGGACGTGCTAATGATAATGTCATTTCGCTCCAACTTGATTAAAATAAATTACGACAATTTGGATAAGAAAAAAGATAAGAATAATTTGAAAAGGAAATTTAATATTAAAAAAAAGCTTAGTGTATAGATTTAATTCCCGATATGCTTTCTCTTTTTCAAACGTAACAAAATTTTACAGATCAACATTTTAAAGTATCAAATTCGGACTAAACAAGTTGAATGTGTCATACTCTTTTTTTTTTTTTGGTCGAATGAATGTGTCATACTCCATTCCTACTCATCATGGTAGATTTTTTATTTGAGAAATAATTTAGTTTTAAAATACTCTTTAACATAATTTTCACATTTACATGAATATGTTATTTTATTTTGGCCAAAGTCCTATTTTGGTCCCCCAGTTATGCTCCTTGTTCCAAATAGGTCCCCCAGTTATTTTTTGTTCCATATTGGTCCCCCAGTTATGCAAAACTTGAAAAAGTTGGTCCCTCTAATGTTTTCCATTCATTTTTCCGTTAAAAAAAGAGGAAAAATAAACTTTCATCCCCAAAAGTTTTATTTTCTTATATTAAGGTC
>QANZ01029362.1:271054-286454 GCA_003254925.1 Chamaecrista fasciculata | reverse complement strand
TTTTTTTTTTTTTTTTTTTTTCAGTTTTTCAACTGCGTGCCACGTCAGCAGTTTACGGACACGTCATCGTCTTGGCTAACGGCAACTTAACGGAAGGACCAATTTGACTAATGTTAGTAAAATTCGGGGACCTATTTGTCAATTTCCATAAATCAGGGACCAATCTGTTAGCGACCCAATAATTCAGGGACTAATTTGGGAGTTTACTCATTAGGAAAGCAACAAATAAATTGCGGATTAATTAAGTTTCAAGCTCATGTACATTAAAGACAAATATTACGTTGCTATTATTAATTTATTATATTAAATTAAAGGATATCTATAATATATTATACATAATATTATATAATATGAATCAAGAGATAATCACGCAAAAGAAAAATATAAATCAAATAAAGAAATTAAAAGTGATCATGGATATTCTATAATATCTCAAGATGATTATGAATATCTATTATCTAATAAGAATTAAATTTTGAAAAGTTTTTCTATTGCCGTGCGGAAAGAGTCCACTATTTTGAGTATAAATAAGTGGTGACTAATTGTTTCCCAAAGCTCATCATCGTAGGTCAAAATCTTCTTCTGTGTGCTCTGCTTCTCCTTTTGCGAAGCAATTAAACATTAGGAATTAGGGTTTTCTTTCAATCTTGGACGATCTTCATTATTCATTCTTCAGCCATGTCGTCTGATAAGAAGATAACTCTATTGAGCTCCGATGGCAAATCATTCGAGATGGATATTGTCGTTGCGAATCAATCGGAGTTTCTGACGCATTTGATCGAGGACTGTGGTACCGACGATGCAATTCCGTTACCCAATGTCACTAGCACCATCCTGGTCAAGGTCATTGAGTATTGTACCAAGCACGCGAACCATACTAAGCTGGATGCTCTAGACGAAACCACTAAAATCGACGAGGAGCTTAAGAAGTGGGACGCTGATTTCATCAACGTCGACCAGGGCGTGCTCTATGATATTTTAATGGTTAGTATCATGTTTTCGTCTGATTAATTGGTTATTTCTCTGAATATCCCATAGGTTTTGTGACTTTGATTTTCCTATTTCTTTTCTTTGTTAAGGTTTTGAATTATTTAGGGCATTTGGATTTTACTGTTTATTTTTCGCTTTGATTTCTCTTGTCGATGCCTTGATCGGAAAATCGAGACACAGGGATTAGAAACGCCAAAAAAATGTTTTATACTCTGTTTCAAGTTATCTTCTGTAAAGCCCTCCTTCTGGTTTGGTATTATTTGTCTGTATAATTATCAATTATTATATCATATGTGTCAAGTGACTTGTATTTAATTAGTTGCTAATTATTTAACAAAATAAATATATTTTAGTACTTAAAAATTTAAATAATTGGATCTATTATCTTAACGGTCCTAGGTTAACGGGCTTAGGTTATAAGATTTCTCTGTTCATAAATTTTATTTATATTTTCTTTAAGGAACTAGGCATAAGTTTTTTTTATTATATTTGTTTATATATATATATATATATATCTTGCCGGTTGAATTCTTTCTTGAAAATTTGCTCAATTGATGTGATTGCAGGCTTCAAATTTCCTAAACATCAAGGGGTTGCTTCAACTAGCATGTCAGAGAGTGGCAAACATGATCAAAGGCAAAAGTACTGAGGAGATCCGCAAGATTTTTCACATAAAGAATGATTTTAGTCCTGAGGAAGAGCAACAAGTTCGTCAAGAGAATCCCTGGGCCTTTGAAGACTGAATTATTTCATATTTTTCTTTTTCGTTTTCAATTTTTACAAGTTAGGGAAATAGTAGTTGCGTTTTGGGATATCCTCATGTTCTTGAGGATGAATAACGCCAATGTCTTAGATTTTTTTTCTCCCCCGGATTATGTAAATAGCATGATTCATTGAATTTCAGCGGCATGTCAACATTAAGAATTCTCTAAAATATATATTATCTTTGATAATTTTTTTTCTGGTTAATAATTTTGTTCAAGAGAATACGTGGTTGAAAACCAAATAACTATTTCATCATCTCCAATAATTAACACATAAATAAAGAAAAGAAGTTTATTTTTTTTATGAATAAAGAAAAGAAGTTAAGTTTATGTTAATATTTTAGTTAGACATTTGTTGATTTTTCAAAATAAATTTATTGTGATATATATTATAAATATATAAATTATGCACCAATGTAGAAATAAGTACAGATAAATTAAGTTAAAATTTGGATTTTGAAATATCGGATTCTTTCTTTAATGCTCTATTTATTTTATTTTTAAACTTTGATTAATTTATTTAAAACCTTTAAAACAAAAACTGACATTGGTCAACTCCTTAGACAAATATTAGAATTATATGATTATTTTCTTATAAGTTACCCTTATCAACCTTATGAAAGTGACATTGAAAAATAATCATACAGAAGATAAATATAATTTTAATGTCACATTGTCAATTGATTATTTGATTGACATCCACATCATTAGGTATCTAGTAAATCTTTTTTTTTTTTGTTTTTTCAATTGTATCTAATCAATCAAATAAAGAAATTGAAAGTGATCGATCCCTCCCTCCACGAATCGCTAGGGTTTGGTTCGGTGAAGATGAGGGATGAAAACGCACCCAAGTTCATCAAAATTTATTTTTATTTAATTTAATTTAATCATATTATCTGATGTGTATATTAAGATAAAATAAAATCTAATATGTAAAATGAAATAATAATAGGATAGATGATTTGAGAGTCAACTTAGCACTTAACAGTGACACGTCACCACTTAACTGCCACATCATCAAGTTAACTGACGGTTAACACCTCAAAGACCAAAATATAGACGAAAGTGTAAAATTGAGGGACTCATTCGTATTTTCCTATAATTTAGAGATTAAATCGCTGACTTTGTAACGATTAAGGGACAAAAGTAGGTTTTCTATTATTATTATTATTATTATTATTATTATTATTTGAAAATTATTTTGAAACAAGAATTGAGATGGTGCTGCGGGGAAAGAGCCCAATATTTTGTTTGGTAGATTGCAAAGTAGGTGGATACAATGTAAATGGCTCAAATTCCAATAAATCCCAATGCTAGGTATTCCAACTTGGGCCATGTAATTGTGATTACATTGTAATTGCAATTACAATCTAGAGTGATTTTTTTTTCTTCCTAAACTAGATGGAATCCAAGTTTACTGAGGGAAAATATGGTGGAATTCCAAAATTGCCCCCCTCACTACATGACTATCGTCTTCTTCCTCTTCGACGACAACAACCCACAACGGCAAGGACGACGGCAATGACGGCAATGGCGACAACAATGACAGCGACGGTGAAGGCAATGACGACGACGACAAGATTTATCACTCACCATCGAAGCTCCAGAACGAAGCTCCATTCTGGAGCTCGACCCTGGAGCAATTTTTTTTTAGGGTTTAGAAAAAAAAATTATTATTTTGCCCTTGTCATTAATTTTTTTATTTCATATGAGTCCCTGAAACAAATGAATAGGGACCTTTTTGTAAATAAAAAAGTAATCTTGTGGTGATTGTAAGAAGGACATTTTAGTCATTTTCCTTTTATATCTATTTTACTTTCCCTCTCCTATCTTTCTATACCAAACATTTTAAATCTTTACTTACTTTACATTTCCTACCTTACTTTTCTTTTCCCTCATTGTAAAACCCTTTACTTTACCAACCTACTTTCATTACCAAACGTAGGGGTGAGCAAACCAACCCGCCAACCCGCGAGCTCGCAGAAACCAACCCAACCCGCAGCTATGGGTTGGGTTGGTTCGGGTTCGCGGGTTGGTTTGGGTTCAAAATTCTCAACAACCGCACACTTGCGGGTTGGGTTGCGAGTTTGGAGTTTTTCAAACCAACCCAACCCGCGAGCCCGCATATAAATTTTTTTATTTTTTAATTTATTTTTTATAAATATTTATATATTTTTATATAAATTTTGTATGTTTTCTTATGTATTTATACTATTAGTTCTTTATAAATAAGATATTTTGATTTTAAAATTTACATAATTACATATATGTATTACATTTACATATTTTATAGAATATATTTTAATTGATTTATATTTATATATATAAAATCTATGTTTTTTAACATTTTTTATGTGTAAGTTTTTTTATTCACTACCCACAAATTTATAATAATATTTTTTTTGATGAAAATTATTAAAAAAAAATTTACAAACTCAACCCGCGGGTTCAACCCAACCCAACCCGCAACTCTGCGGGTTGGGTTGGTTCGGGTTGAGTTTTAAAAATCATAAAACCCAACCCAACCCAACCCGCAGATTGATGTGCGGGTTGGGCTGGGATTTCCCCTTAACCCGCCCCAACCCAACTCGTGCTCACCCCTAACCAAACGGACCCTTAGTATAAAGGCCAAAGTCCTATTTTGGTCTCCCAGTTATGCTCCTTATTCCAAATAGGTCCCCCCGTTATTTTTTGTTCCATATCGGTCCCCCAGTTATGCAAAACTTGAAAAAGTTGGTCCCTCTAACGTTTTCCATCCATTTTTCAAAAAAAAAAAGAGGAAAAATAAACTTTCATCCCCAAAATAAAACTTTTTGGGATGAAAGTTTATTTTTCCTCTTTTTTTAATGGAAAAATGGATGGAAAATGTTAGAGGGACCAACTTTTTCAAGTTTTGCATAACTGGGGGACCAATATGGAACAAAAAATAAGTGGGGTCCTATTTAGAACAAAGAGCATAACTTTTTTTTTTTGGCCTGAAACAAAGAGCATAACTGGGGGACCAAAATAGGACTTTGCCTAGTATAAATAAGTGGCAAATAGTTGTTTTCCTGATTTCCAACGCTCGTCATCGATCGTAGGTCAAAATCTTTCTTCTGTGTACTCTCTGCTTTCCCTTAAGCATTACGAATTAGGGTTTGCCCTCAATCTTGGACGATCTTCGATCATTCTTCAGTTTAGCCATGTCGTCTGAATCTGATAATAAGAATATAACGCTATTGAGCTCCAATGGCGACGCATTCGAATTGGATATTGCGGTTGCGAAGCAATCGGAGTTTCTGACACATTTGATCGAAGACTGTGGTGTTGACGATGCAATTCGAATTCCCTTAGCCAATATCACTAGCACTATCATGGTCAAGGTCATTGAGTATTGTAAAAAGCATGTGAATCATAATTTCGAAACCGATGAAACCGAGTACGAGTTTAAGAGATGGGACGCTAATTTCATCAACGTCGACCAGGAGACTCTCTTTGATATTATTCTGGTTTGTGATGATCGCTTTATTAGTATCGTTCTTAATTTCTTGTTTCTGTGGATATTCCATTTCTTTTGTGACTTTCTGATCTCTTTATGAATTTTTATGCATTTAATGCATCTTTTTATATAATTAATTTTATAGTCATCAAAGAAACAATACAAATTAAGTTTGTGATTGAAAAAAATCTTGAAAATTATTTAAATGAAATTATATATTTTGTTATGGTTGAATTCTTTCTTGAAAGCTCGATCATTCTTGTAGTTTGAATTAATGTAATTGCAGGCTGCAAATTTCCTAAACATCAAGGGCTTGCTTGATCTAGGTTGTACAACAGTGGCAAACATGATGAAAGACAAAACTCCCGAGGAGATACGGGAGACATTTCACATAGAGAATGATTTCTCTCCTGCAGAGGAGGAAGAAATTCGACAATCGTTTCAGTAAAGAAATACTTGATCTTTTCCTTTTCCATTCTTTCGTAGTTAGGGAAATAATACTTGAATCTTGAGGATGAAAATGCTAATGTGTTTGCACAATGTCTTTGATTTTTCTTTTTTGGGCGGATGATGTAAATACCCGACTCGAATACCATCAATGAATCGTTTAATTTCAGTGGCATATTGGCATGTGTCTTATTTGGGAATGGATCCTCCCCCGTAACTATTCTCTCCATTTCTCTCTGGTTAAAATCTCAGCCATTATATTTTTATCTCACGGTCCAGCTTGCAGCCTTTATTTTTTTTGAAAAATCTTAAAAGCCCATTCACTTTTATCAAATATCAACATGTAGTATTTTAGAAAACTGGGAGTTATTTTTTACATCATGCTTGCAAATACAATAAAAGTCAAAATGTATAAAATAAATAAACAAAAATGAATTATTTGGTCCTTATAATTTATTTAAAATTTTAACTTAGTCCCTATAATTTTAATTTGACAACAGTACCTTATACTTTATTTAAAATTTATCCTCAAAGTTTTACATTTTGCTCAGTTTTATTTGTTGACAAATTTCTTTTTCAATAAATTAATGATAGACTTCATTATATTTTTCAATTTGAAGTTTTGAGGATAAAATTGAAAGTAAACAAATATTGAAAATAAAATTAAAATTGATGTAAAATTTGAAAACAAAAATGATACTTTTACCAAAATAGAATTATAGGGAATAAATTAAAATTTTAAATAAAGTATAAGGATTAAGGACCAAATAATTCATTTTTGTTTATTTATTTTAGGTCAAAGTGCACTTTTGGTCTCATAACTTTTTCTCAGGTCTCAATTTGGTTTCATAACTTTTTTTTATTGCACTTATGGTCCCATATCTTTGCAAAAAGTTACAAATTTGGTCCCGTATCACTTTTGGTCTCGTACCTTTTGATCAGGTTGCAGAATTGGTCTCATATTTTTGCAAAAAGTTTCACTGCCAATCCCACTTGATCCAAATATATGAGACTAATTCTGCACATGACCCAAAGATATAGGATTGATTCTGCAACTTGACTAAAACCAATTCTGTAACATGAACCAAAGATATGAGACCAAAAGTGTAACACAAGACCAAACTGCAACTTGAGCAAAAGATATGAGACCAAAAGTGCAACAAAAAAAGTTATGGAACCAAATTGAAACCTTAGCAAAAGTTATGGGACCAAAAGTGTACTTTGACCTTTATTTTATACATTTTGACTTTTATTGTATTTGCAAGCATGAAAAATAACTCCCAGTTTTCTAAAATACTGCATGTTGATATTTGATAAGAGTGAATGGGCTTTTAAGATTTCTCAACAAAAACAAAGGCTGCAAGCTGGACCGTGAGAAAAATTGAATGGCTGAGATTCCAACGGGAGAGAAATAGAGAAAACAAATACGGGAGAGAATCCACTCTCGTCTTATTTTGATCTAGAAGTATTTCGGATGGTAAATGACTAAATTAGGTGATTGGCAAAATTTTTAAATGATCATAAGAAGTTATTTAAAAAATATTTTTTTATTTCACTTGTAATTTTATATAAACTATAACATTATTTTTTTATTTATTTTACCCATTATCATAATTACATATCTATTTTAATAATTTAATTTTAAAATTATTTTTATATGATGTTTGACAAACAATTAAAATTTATCAAGGTTTTGGGCTTTTGGCTGCTCTGTAAGCCCCTTTCTACTGAAAAAAAATTAGTCAAGGTTGGTTGAGATTGGAGAAAAGGATAAACTTATGGTTAAATGGTCATTTTGGTCCTAAATATATGCCCTAATGTCCATTTTGGTACATTATGTTTCAAAATGTTTAAATCGGTCTTAAATATTTGCAAAATGTTTCATTTTGATCCCAAACTATTGAATATGACTTGTTTCAAAACCGACGAGTTTAAAACTACGTATTGTTCTCAAATAGTTTTTCTCTATCTAATTGGAGCCATCAACAAACGAGGTCAAATCATTCCCAAAAGTAGATTGCTCGTTTCATGATAAAACAAGCAAAGTTGATCATATCTCTCTTGTTTCATATAAGATTTTTATAATATTTCTTTTTTAAATTTCATTTATAAGAACAGTGAATGTGCTATTTCAGGAGGTTTGTGTTTAGTTGAGGTATTGATTATAAGTAATTTTAATAACTCTTCTTTTTATAGAACTTTATTTGTCTATTTATAAAGTTTCTTTTATTAAAACATATGTCGTTTTACGTTTTAATATTATAAAAATATTACTTTTTAAAAATTTTAAGAGAATCTGTTTTTAAAAAAAATGTAAGAACCCACATAAAAATTTATTTTATACTTCTTTCATGTATTTTGACATGACTTATGACAAAATATATTTTAAACTTTTTAGTAAGTAAATCCAAACATTATTTTTAAATAGAAACTACTTTTGAAGAAAAAATCCATCTTGGTTCAATATATTTTGTTAAATATATTAACATTTTCTAGAATTAAACATTCTTTTTTGTAAATTATTAAAAACTTTTTAAGAAATAAAATTAATCACGTAAACTGACCCTAACTTCAAAATTCAAATGGCATAATTTTCTGAATTAAATGAATCTCTAAATGCAGGAATGCATTGAATGGCATAACAGACAAAACTCAAAGTGCTACTACAATACAATTGCCCTTTTCCAAGGTAACGTCCTCAAAGCTTTCAAAACAAAACAAAATGCATCTTAAACTTAAGTCACAACTAAGCAGTACACCGTTTACTACCCAACACACTAAAAACAACCAACAAAGAAAGATTTGGTCCACCTTTTCTTTTTGGCTCTCCATAACGGTTCTCGAATATCCATTGTAGGGTGATCTTTTGAATTCTAATCATCTTTAGTGCTCAGGAATCCACCAAGAAAGCCTGCTCCATTACATTCTCCACACAAAATCTCTTTCTTACCCCTGCAAGCCACATGTATATTGCAGTCAAAACAAAACTAGAAAACTAGCACTTAATTACTGTGATACCTTCACATTCTGTGGTTTGTAATAACTATTTTTAAATTTTAAATATGCAACTCGGCAACCCATTTGGGATTTTTTTTTTAGAATGAAGTATCAATTTAGCCCTTTAAATAATTATGTAGGCGTTCTTATTTTAGTCCTTGAATTTTTAAAGCGGTTGATTTAGTCTCTGAAAATTTGACTCATAATTTAATCTTCGCGGCCCGAGTGATACACTGTTAAAGTATACATAAAAAGACTAACTTGTAATGAGTCATGAATTTTCAAGGGTTCAACTAGATATTTCATAAAATCAGAGACTAAAATGACAATGTCTGTATAATTCAAAGATTAAAATGCCAGTATACTTTATTTTTTAAAGAGTACTGGCCGCTAAAGTAAAATACACCATGCAGGTCAGTTCATGACAACAATTTGAAGCCGACCAATACATACTATATTAAAAGCACGGCTACACATGCATCAAGTTAAGGGGCAAAATACGTGGATATTGATGTACATTCTTCCTAGGAGTGTTTAGTGGGTTAGGCCAACCCACCAATCTACGGAAGTGGATCTTCTCCGGTGCAAATGCATTGCAGTTTAGAGAGAGAAAGAGAGAGTTAGAGAGAGAAATATGGGTTCCACTAATATTTTCTCTTTCTAACTCTCTCTTTCTCTCTCTAAACTGTAGTGCATTACACTGCAGAGGATCCAGCTCCCCAACCTACCAAACCAACTCAACCTCTTGGTTTGGGTTGAATTGATAGAACTTGAACCCAATGTGGTTTGGGTTAAGTTGTGAGTTTAGACTTCTAAGCCTGCCCAGCTTAACCCAATGTGTAAACTAGTAAAAAATAAATTTTAAAAAGTTCTTGTTTTTCATTTGGCTAAAATTATATTTTAGTCCTTAAGATATTATTATTTTTTCAATTTGGTTCCATTATAGATTTTTCTTCTCAATTTAGTCCCTCAAAAACAAATTGAGGGACCAAATTAAGAAAAAAAATTAAGGGGGACCAAATAAAAAGACAAATATATGAGAAATAAAAAAAATAGTATGGACTAACCAACCCAACCCAATCCAACCCGCTATTGTTTCGTTCAACCCAACTCATGCCAAATGGAATACATGGTACTAGTGACAGCAAGTGCTTAACACAGATATAACAATCACAGTAATTATAAAGGGAGAGATAAGACAGGTAATTGATGTGGTTACCTGCAAAGCCAACATAATCCACCAGCTTTAAACTGTCCATTGAAGTGATCAACAGAATTAACTCCAGATCCTTCGCATTGAGAACATTGTATGGCACCTAACAAATAAGACACAAGATTGAAACCCATGACTATATTTCTAAGTTCAAGCTTCAGATTAAAAGTAATGTGACTATATTTCTAAGACGATATCAGTATTTAAAGTAAAAGTTACCAAGTTTTTTAATAATACAAGAAAACACGGGATAGTAAACTTTATCTTAAGTTTATCCTTAATCCTTTTATCATCTAATATTTGTACCAAACTAGTAGTTAATATGATCCCATAAATAGAAAATATATTGAAGTACAAATACCTCAATGCAATAGTAATTAACAATCTAGAGTTTTACTTACCATTTCCTTCACAATTAGCACACACAATGCTCCTTGTTTTGGTGGTTTGATTAGTATCTGCAGCCTGTATTAAAGCAAGATCAGAGATTGTTTAAGATATGAACTTGTCAGTATAATAAATCAAAACCAGAAACATTCCACATAAAAATGCATTTTCAAGTTACATTCACGGGTAGTCTCTCGGGTCCTCAAGCATTGGTTTATGTCACAAACCACCAAATCCTTTCATAGAACCTCAACTCATGCACAGATGAAGTGCCAGACAAACCCTTAATCAATATAAATAATATGGTAGGTCCTAGTTTCCACCCTATAAACCAAATATCATTAACCATAAACCACCAGCCACATCATTGACTACCAGCAAACTACTAACATAATACCAGCATAAATTCAGCTTTTATATCTTCACTATTAGCTTATTCAATTTAATCACAACATGACAGACATTTTCTTTACTAGTCAGCATCATATGATTATGTCTGTTTAAAACCTTATACCAAAAATATAAATGATTCCATCTAGTCCATTTAGTTATCCCAGCACTGTTCCTTATCTGAAGCAACAAAACAAATCTATGGCAATTAGTTTATTATCTGAGCCTGATATTTAGCTTATCCATAATCACTGAAAATAGACAGAAACTGACCACTCATGCATGAATCCCCAACAAGAGAGTAAATGTTTGCCAGCTAAACATAAAAATTTTTCACATAAACTGAAAATTAGGAAAAATCAGCGCCTAATTGTGAATGGGAAGCTGAAATCAATCTCACCTTGACCTCGGAACATTGTAACTTTTGTAAGCGTCGAGGTTTAGAATTCGGGCATGCTTCAATTATCTGAAACGCCTTTTGAGGGACCGAATTGGCCGTCACTATCCCTATTTAAATTGACCCAAATTTGCATTCAATAACACAAGAAGTCTCACAACCCAATAAACGAGAGAAGAAGACGCAAAAACAGAGAGTGAAGAATAATACCTTGTTGTTGTCTGTTTGAGGACTTCAAGGTACATATCGGAGTGAAGCAAAGAGTGCTCGCCATCCTTTTGCTTTCTCGAATGGATTAGCAAAAAGCTAAGGATGAAAAGTGATGAGCTTACAGCTATTTGGTGGCAATGAATATAAGTTGAAAGTTGAAAAAGATAAGACCCGCGTCCGGCGAAGGAAGTTACTCGAATGCCCTTAGATGTAGCTCAAACAACCACAGAATAATACGGTTTTGACGGCCAAAAACAGTGGGTATTATAGTAAAATTTTCCTTCACCTTTCAGTCTCTTCCTCTCAATGCTTCAGCCCATAGAAAAAATATAAAAATAAATAAAAAAAATCAAGTTTGAGGAATAAACAAAGAAATGGCGAGCACTCTGGTGTCGGTTTATCGCATTCTTCCCTCACAAAGTATGCTCAATGACGTATATATAGAGATAATTTTAATACCTGTTGTTCATTTAATTTTGTGCCGATTTTATAGATTTCTATTGAGTTTTACTTTTCTGCTTTTAAGAATTGTGATAATTCTTCCGAAGCTGAATTTCTTTCTGTTATGTAATCGTGTTTTTGGAGAAAAGTTTAATTTATAGGGGTCGAGTTCTTAGAGTTTATGTGTTTGGTTTCAGAGAGGGAAAATGCGGGATATGTCACTGACTTGAGAACTTCACTGAGTGGACAAATAGTGCGTAATGTGAATTTCTCGAGGAGACAGATATCTGATAGCCGTGGAAGCCGTCTTGTTGTTTCCTCAGTGGTTATTCCTCAAGCCTTCCCCTTTATGTAGATCATAGTGTTGTATCATTCTCTGAAGTTTACTGCTGTGGTTTACAAAATTTTTGTGACTTTATAATAGTAGGTTCTGAAAACAAGGGTGCTCTGATCAACATTCACTTGATGGATTTACATATTAGTTTTGGTTTTTGTTCTGTTATTATGGATTCTAGCTGTTGACTTTCTTTGTTGACAGCTTGGAAGAAAGGTGAAGAGCAGGGAGACAGTGATCCCCGACCCAGATTACAGGATTCCGATTGTGCTTCTTGGTAGTTCCTGATTTCTTTCCTTACTAAACTAATTTAAGCTTTGGAAGAAAGTGATAACGCTATTAAGTATTAACCATAGCCCAGTTTGTTGGAAGTTAAACAAAGTGTATATTGTTCTTCAGGAAGGATAAATGTTCGAAGATGGCAGTGGATAGGACTCACATAAATAGACTGAACTTTATTTATGCATATCAAATAGATGGTAGAGATCCAAGAATGTTGTTTTAAATTTTTCTTGGTGCTAAGCTTGCATAATGTGCCTTCCTGTGTGTGGATCCAATATGCACGGGATTGCCCTGGATAATTCATCAAGAACCTTTTAGTTTTGACCCTTAACATGGGCTACTCAATGAACTCTAGTAATTTAGGAGGGCTGAGTTTGATTCATCAAAAACAAATTATTGCTTCTTGTTCGCTGGCCTCTTTTGGGTTCTTGGTCAGAAGGTGAATCGAGTTCTTGAGGGACAAGATTTACTGACATGTTTTGACAAGCTATAGATGTTTTGAATCATAAACAAGAGTGAAGGCTTAAAATTCTTGTCTTTCTTTATTTGCTGAAAAATGGTATGTATCAGGTATCACTGGTGGCTTGGCTTACACAGATAATCTGCTACCTGCTGTACCTGTTGGTCTCCTTGGTTTGCTTCTATTATTCCAGGTAATCATTACTAGAAGACCATTTAAGTAGTAGAGGTGTCAACCAACAATATCTAGTAGAGAAGCTTGCAACCTAATAAAAAAAGTATTTGCTTCAGTTGTATTACTTCTTTGTTTCGGTTTTCAGAAGCCAATTGACCCTCTCTTTTCATGTTTCATTTGCTTCCTCAGACCACTAGAGTGAGATTCGTCTTTGATAACGAGGCTCTGGTATGTTCTTTATTTATCTTTTCATAAACTGATTATTGTAGTAATCTCAAATAGTGCATTCATCCCATCCAATTTCAGTTACTGTCAGTGTCTCTATTTACTGTTATTATCATTTGTGTGTGTACAATACATATGTGATTGCATTCATGTAAATGTTTTTTTTTACCATTCCTTGGTTTTCCATTTTGAGCTATATTGACAAATGATATTAGCATTATAAACAAACTTTGGTTTTAGGAAGTAAAGATTGGTGATCAACTCCAGGATTCAGGTGAAAATGCCTTTGTAGGAGGGAAAAACCGATGGAAGTAAGTACATTTTTCAGTTTCAAAATTCTCTTGAAACCTGAATTTCATACAAGTAATACAAACAAGCCTGGTTGATGTTCTTGCAGGTATTCAACATTTGTCAATTGGGAGTTTTGGTGGCCAAACTTCCCTATCTTGGTGTACTTTAAGGAAACACAAACAAAGCCTGAGGGACAAATTCATTTTTTCCCTATAATCTTTGTAAGCAGTTTGGAAGTTGACTCACATATTTCAAGCTTTTTGTCATTTTCTTAATTTGATATTTGCTGCTATCTTGTGGTTAGCAGAATGGGAAGCAGCTTTACGATGTCATGGTGGAAAGAGCTGGCAGTTCAAAAACCAGTGGGCCAAAGGAATCCTAAAGGTTGTGGCCTCAACTATCATGCTCATGTATGAAATCCAAATTCCAGACACAATAAGTCCACGTACAACAAATTATGTGACTAAGATTACAATCATAATGGTTGGTGTTAAACATATTTATCTTATGTAGGGATGGTAATTTCCCTTGTTTGCTTTGTAGGCCTATCTGGGGATTGCTCTGCATAGGGACTGGGTTGGAAGGAGAGGGATCGAACTAGAGTTTTGATTCTGGGGATAGGGACTTGGGACTAAACTCCTCTCACTGAGATCCTGATATTAAAATTTAGTGAAATACTATTTATTTAATCACTTAGTCTGTATAGGCCTATATTAGTAATTGTACATCTACTTTAGCTTTTAGGAATTATGTTTGAAATTAAGATTATTGTTCTCAATTCTAATGTTTCAAAAATTTATACGTCCTTCAATTATCTTACATGTGAAATTCCTAATGACATCATTGTCAAGCTGTATTTAACAATCAGCCAAGTTTGACATACTAACAACCTAATCAAATCTGTTATGATAAAAATTTTGAATAAGAATTGGAAGTCTATAATATTTCTCTTCTTGATGCTCAGGGAGGAAGGTAAATTGCAGGCTGGATACTTCTAAGTGCCAAGTTATCTACTCTTGACAGTTAGGTCAATAGTTGTTGTCTATGTTGTGGTTTTCCTTTTATTTATATCAAGCTTTCTTTGTAAAACTGTAGAGTGAGTGATTCCCCTTAGAACAATACTGAGATAGAGCTGGTAATGTCTGCAAAATTTTTCTTACGTTATATGCCCCCTTGTTTCATTGTATCCTAGCCTCTTTTATGCGGAAAAGTTGCATTTAAGTAAGCTATTCTATTTCTTGTCACTCCCTTCTTCATCTTCCATCCAAACATATCCTAAAGGCTAAAGTGCAATTTTGGTCCCATAACTTTGGCAAAGGTCTTAATTTGGTCCCATAATTTTTTTTGTTGCAATTTTAGTCCCATAACTTTGGCAAAGGTCTCAATTTGGTCCCATAACTTTTTTGTTGCAATTTTGGTCCCATAACTTTTGAAAACGTCCCACCGTTGGTTCCAAGCTGATTTCCACCCATTTTCTGTCGTTCAAGATGATCTGAGTTGAATGATGACGTGACAAATATTAGTGAAATGAATTTAACGGCAGATAATGGATGGAAAATCAGCTTGGGACCAACGGTAATACGTTTTCAAAAGTTATGAGACCAAAATTGCAATAAAAAAAGTTACGGGACCAAAATTGCAACAAAAAAAGTTATGGGACTAAATTGAGACCTTTGCCAAAGTTATGGGACAAAAAGTGCACTTTAGCCTATCCTAAATGTTATGAGATATAGGGTGTGTTTGGATTAGAAGTAGGTAATGAAATGATGATTTTATGTAATGAAATGGTAATGAGAAAATTATGTAATGAAAATGGTGTTTGGATTAGTTTGAGATGTAATGAAAAAAATAGGATGTGAAATTATGAAAAATGGTATGTAATGATTGTGGTTGGTTGAAATAAATATATGGGTTTTTTTA
>QANZ01029362.1:234109-270539 GCA_003254925.1 Chamaecrista fasciculata | reverse complement strand
AAAGAAAAAATGATGAGTGGAGAGAGAAAGTTGTAAGTGTAATAAATGAGGGTATTGAAAATTACTATTTTGCTAAATAGTTTTTTTATATTTGTATTAGAGTATAGGTAATTATAGGTATTTGAGTAGGGGTATGTTAGTAATTGGATATGAAATATGTAATGAAATGATATTTTTGTAATGACTTTATAATTGCAAAACAAACACCCATATAGCACTGTAGATGAAGTTATGTAATAAAAATGAAAATAATGAAAATATAATAAAAAATTAATGCTCACCCAAACAGGCCAATAGACATATAGTATAACTTCACAAGAATTTTGAATAGCTTTTCTGTATATGCACCTACAAGAATTGCCAAAAACAGTACCTTCGGAATAGTTTATTTACGGCACCGCACACCCCAAAAAGACTTCGAACTTCATAGGTTTCTCCGGGCCAAAAAAAAACCTTCATTAGTTTCCTAAAATGTACTAGTACCTGAGGTACTTGAAAATCCCTTACGAGGTTGACGTTTCCATTTATATACATACGTTCATACATGATACATGTATGAATTAGTGTAACTTGGGAGCTTTGGTTGTTGATATTGGTATTTTCAATATTATTTCATTTTGTTTCCTATGATAAACTTTAAAGAAAACTTGATATTTTGTTACCAAAAAAAAAAAGAAAAGAAAACTCGATATTCTGAAGAAAAGTAAATTAACTGAACTATAAATAAGTAAATAATAATGTTTTTAAGTAGAATATATATCACATGTTTGCAGATACAATATGATTGACTTACTCTGGAAAATAAGATAGACTTTATATATCTATATCTATCCCTTGTTATTTGAAAAGAAGACAATGGTTTCTTCTATTCTTGTCTTCTCTAGGCAGATCTCTCCATAAACGGTACATAAAATGTTGTTTATTTGTTGTCTGGTCTTTCAATATGATAATACATAATGCCGCTGATTCGCTGAAGCTGAAGCCATCTCAAATCTTGCCAGCATGAATACTGTGGTAGATGTACATGACATTCACCAAAGATGCCAATCCAATTTTTTCTTTTGAAGCTTGAAAGAACGTTTTTAATTCACCTGATTTACAAGTTTCTTATATCCATATCATTCAGAATTGCTCCCATAGATGAATTTGGTATTCTTTATTATAATTTTTAAGAAATTCATATTTTTACATCTTATACACATCCTGATACAAAGCAGCACTTGATGTGAAACGATCTCATAAATAGCTTCCTCAATATTTTGATTTCAATACACCGAATCTCCGACAACAAAGACTTAAGATCATAAAAAAGAACACCAATATAAAACTAAATATAACAAAATCAACAAGGTAAGATTAGAGAGAACAGACCCCCTTCCAATGATATTTATATTGTTGTATGAGATTCCTCAAGTTACCAAGGAGCTTCTTGTCAAGCATAACTTCCCATCTATGTTATAACTTGGTCCCAGTAAAATCTGTAATCAAGAGAAACTCTTAATGCACACTGTTGGCATCCATAAAAGTTGAAGAGTCATTTGAAGCTGACTAGAATGAGTATGTCAATAAACTCCTCCATCTGAAAAGCTGTTAGCCACTTGGAAATGGAGTGTACAGAAACTACCAAATGTTTTTCACATGCTGACCCAGAAAACTTTGAAGACAAAAGATGGTTCAAGCTTTCTTTGTGCAGTGAGCATCTGTGCCATGCTGGGTACAATCATTATAACCCACACTACTGAGGAAATCCCTAATCTCTTTTGCACTGCTATTACTGGCCTTCAACAAACGCTCATCTTCCTCATAGATGATATATGGAGCCTCACTTGCTTTTCTTGAAAGAAGCTTTGATGCTCCTTTAAGTACATGATATTCCCATCCCTGAACATCAATTTTGAGGAGAAGCACTTGCTCGGATTCAGGAATCACTTCGTCAAGAGGAACGGATCTTACTTGGAGTGCTATCTCTTCATTGGACTTAAATGCCAACCTTGCACCTGTGGCAGAAACAGCACTGTTGTCCAGCCGGCCTACCAACTAGCAAAACAAGGAAAACAATTGACATGATCAGTGGGAAGATGGATTGTGATTTGTGAAGTTTTGAACTTGTGTTTCCCATGATTATGTTTGGAACAATTCTTAGATAGATCCAATCTAAATCAAGCATATATATATATATATATATATATAAATGTTGAACAGTGAACACACTTTTTACTTTTTAGTAAGACATTTTTGAAACGTTATGATATTTATTTACAATTGGCTTGTCTAACAAAGGAGGTTAGGTCTCTAGCGGAGGGGCTAGTCTCCCAACTAGGAGAAGTATTCACATATAGTGTCTGTCTGACAATGCCCCGAACAATATTGCCTTCAGTGGAGGATGCTTGTGGGGAAAAAAAGATAAAAAGAATACTAGCTTACCTTTCAGTTGGAAGTAGGAGGTCAGGTCCAAAGTTCTAACTCTGGTGGCTAAGCCATTTTATTCTATATAACAAAAACTTGCTAAAGAAACCATAGACCCATAAATTACTCCCAAAACAATAGATCACAAGAAAAAGGGTGTTGTCTTAATATTTTCAAACTACTAACAACTTCACCAAACATGATGTACGCAATGATTATTTTAGCATGCTATAGAAAACTCAGTAAAAGTACATAAATTGCACAGGGTATGGAGTTCTGGAGATAGCATCAGGAGATTCCATATATTTTACCTCAATAATATGCTATTGAGACTTATGGCATTCATACAAGCCCATCCAACTATAGCTGATGTCAGCTTTAAGGGTGCATGTCGAGATATCATTGTTTACAAGCCAATCCCCACTATAGCCCTAGGACCCTAACACACATCTTCGATATATCTATCAGGTTCTTACAGTCACCTATAGGCTATAACACCAAAATTGTGACATAACTTCCCACTTCAAGCTTACAAATACGCTTCAAAGTTCAAATGAATTATATATCACTATAACTTAGACTCAATATGTTCCTCCAGAAACTAGATTCTACGGAGACAGGAGTGAAAGAACAACTCTGATAGCATCCAGGTTTATTTTACATAGGACATTCCATAAGAACTCTACCCTAAGTAGAACTAGGAAATTTCCTAGTCTAAATTGACGAAAAATATTAACACTCCAATTGACCAAGCATTCTTGTAGCATCCATCTTCCACAACAATTAGATTGATTGAACCACCAAATAAGGCATAGAATATCAGAGTATGTACCCATTCAATCATAAGCAATTACAAATAGATCGAAATAAATTAAGAGATCAGAAACTTCGTCAATAATTAGTACCTTGTGAAAGGTAATATTTCCAAGCCGATCCGATGCTGCCGCCTGAAACACAGTGACTAATTCCGCCACCCTATTGAAGTAAATCCCTTCACAAATCTTTTGTAAATTCTCGAAAACCGGTTCGAATGCCAGAACCCGAAAACCCATCGCCGACGCAGCGAAGCTCGCCATACCCACATTGGCGCCCACATCGATGACGAACCCATCCCTTCCTTCGCTCTTCATTTTCTCCAAAACCTCTTGAATCGTGACCGAGATATCGGGTTTCCGAAACGGCTTCCCTTTGAGAATTCTCACGATGTTCTTGTGAGGCTTGTCGGGAAGGGTTCCGAAATCGGAGAGCGAGAAAAGAAATGGGTAGCGAACGCCTTCGACGACGCTAGCAACGACAGGGTGGGCTTGAGGAGATTTGATGCAATCGAAAGGAGGTATGGCGTGGAAGGAGAGATGGTTGTTGACGGTGAGGAAATTAGGACTAGGGTTTGATGATGGGCGAGACGTGAAGGATTGGAAGAAGAAGAAGAGGAGAAGGAGGAAGGCAGAGAGAAGGAGGAGGAAGAATTTTGAGGAGATGAGTCCTGCTGGTTTATCTCTCTTCCATGCATTTGCCATGGAAAAGGAAAAGGAAAATGAAGAAGATGGAGATTTCTCCCAATGAAAAGGTTGAAAGAGATTTCGAGGAGGAAGATGAGATATCTGTGAAGTGGCAAATGGCAATGGAAGCCTTTTGATCTTCTGAAATTACTCACTTTAGAGTTCAGACTTGGAGTGTTATCGATGCAAGCAATTCAGAATCCCAGGAATGCAAGCAATAGTTTATACTTGGCTTAAGTGCACTTTTTGTTTCCTAACTTTCACAAAGGTCTCAATTTAGTCCCAAAATTTTTTTTGTTGCAATTTTGGTCCCTTAACTTGTGAAAACGTCTCAATTTGGTCCCCTAACTTTTTCGTTGCAATTTTGATCCCCAAACTTTTGAAAACGTCGTTGGTCCCAAGTTCACTTTTTCCATCCATTATCTGTCGTTAGTGCTGAGTTGGCTGATGATGTGGCAAATATGGGTGAAGTGAATTAAAAAATGACCATTATGGGAAACGTTTACATGACTTAGAAGTGCACATGGGACCAACAATGTGCATACTCTTTTTTTTTTATATATATAAAAAATGATGGAGCAGAGTACAAAGAAAGCGATTACGAATCATGATCACAAACATCTCCAAACAGACTACCAACGATGGGGCCATTTGGATTATGACTCGAAAAAGCAATGAGATAAGGATAACTACAATCATAAGCACTACTAATAAAACACAATCTACTATTAAGAATATGAACTTGACTATAAGAAGTAATATAATACTCAACATAAAATAAAATAGACATAATTACTGTATGCACAAGAAGGACCTCATCTTTATTGTGCATACTCGAGCACCATAGATTGAGTCACAAGAAGGATTGGCATTTTCAACATACTAATCCAACAATATTAGTTTATTACTTTTAAACTTGTGCCTTGTGTGAAGACAATGTCGTCTTCTAAATTTTCAAATATATTAATTCGGGATCGGGATCCCCCCTCCCAAAATATATATATTTAGCATTCTTCAATTTCATGTAATTTTGTTTCATTTTGTAAAGCTTCTCTCTAATTTTTTCAAGTAAACTAACAATTTAATTTTTAAAAGATAATTGAGTTAAAAACTTAATCTCTCAAAATAAAATATATAATTTTAATATTTAAAAGAATTAAACGTTTTTAATAGATTAAAAAATGCACATCATTTGATATTTTTAGAAACTAATAAATATATTATTTATTACTTTAAAAAATTAAATTATATATATTTCAATATTTTAAAGATTGAATTGTCATCTAGTCATTTTTTTAAATTAAATTTTTGGCTTAAGTGCACTTTTGGTCCCAAAACTATGACAAAGGTTTCATTTTGGCACCATAACTTTTTTTTTGTTGCAATTTTAGTCCCATAACTATGACAAAGGTTTCATTTTGGTCCCATAACTAATTTTGTTGCAATTTTGGTCCCATAACTTCTCAAAAGGTTCCACCGTTAGTCCCTTGGTGAATTCCATCCATATTTAGCCGTTAAGTATGATGTGGCATAGTGACTAGGATCATGATGTGGCAAAATAAGATGAAATGGACTGAAATAGGATCTATATGCAACATATTAAAACTTATCTATACTCAACCACAATATATACAAAGAGTGGTACTTCCTCTTCCTCGTCAGCCCAACAGGACTTCCTCTTCCTCGTTCCGCTTCTCAATTCGCCGTCGCTGTCGCTTTGGTCGTTCGACTCTGGCTGAGGATCCCATCGACTTCGTCGGCACCTTCTGCTTGAAGTCTCTTCTTCCCCACCAAATTGATCCCTGTCAGTACCACTCTTTGTATATTTTGTGGTTGGGTATAGATAAGTTTTAATATGTTACATATAGATCCTATTTCAGTCCACTTCATCTTATTTTGTCACATCATGATCCTAGTTACTATGTCATGTCATACTTAACGGCTAAATATAGATGGAATTCACCAAGGGACTAACGGTGGAACCTTTTTGAGAAGTTATGGGACCAAAATTGCAACAAAATAAGTTATGGGACCAAAATGAAACCTTTGTCATAGTTATGGGACCAAAATTGCAACAAAAAAAGTTATGGGACCAAAATGAAACCTTTTTCATAGTTATGGGACCAAAATTGCAACAAAAAAAGTTATGGGACCAAAATGAAACCTTTGTCATAGTTATGGGACCAAAAATGCACTTAAGCCTAAATTTTTTTTTCTTTCCAAGTTTTGCATCACATGTTCCTAGCTTGAGTGAACGTCATCAGACTGAAAGGGCTTGGAAAGTTCTCCACAGGCGTCGTTTTCTCCCATGAAATGTGTCAACTTCTCACTCTCGGAGTTCTCCACAAAAACATGGTCATCTCACATAGGTTACCATTGGGATTTGGGATGCATTTTTCATTTCCCTCTTACCTTATTAATCTAGTAGCCACTTTATACGGATTTGTCCACAATTAATGCAATTTTCTTTTCTTTAAGCAATGTCCTTTTATAATTTTATTTGGATGTCAATGTATTATTAGTAACAACTAGGATCGCCAGTTCGTGGAACGTTTGTGAGCGCACCGTTTGTTCATGAATCATGATGCTTCCACCACTCTTATTAGGTTATTCCTTTAGTTGCATGCAAATGAAGATTTTGAAACTTTTAATAATAGTTAATATTACCGAAATGTAAGTAATTATTTCATCATTAACAATCTTGTAGACCAGTTTGTTAATTTTGTCCATAAGCAGATGACAGCCGGTACTAAATATCTTGGGTGTCACGTGAGAGATGCATCTGTAAAAGAATATAAAATTTAAAAGAAATTCTCATACTAGTTGAGAGGAAAATCTAAAATAATTGGTGTCTATGGTAAACATTACATTGGGGATAATTTGTAATTAAAATAAACTAAGGCATGTATGAAAATTTTTGTGGATCAGTCAATTCTAAAAGGCTAAAACTCATCAATATCTTATGCAACCATTACAATACATACATGCATGCAACCAAATGGAAAATTTCCATTATAGACTCACCACCTCTAAGTCCTTAGATGGCAGACTTGATGCTGAAGTTGTAAGCTGTAATTTTGTGAACTGAGCTTTTAACACTTGAACCTTCGGGTAGAGTACAAAGCATTTACGGAGAGCTGAGATCTTAACATATAACTCCCTCAACATTTTACAGTACAACATATTTACAATGCTCAATCTCTCCTTATCTAAAGTTGACCCCTGATGAGCAGTTGATTCCAATTAAATAATTAACGTTGTAGCGATACAAGAATTGCTCTACAATGCCATCTTTTGAATTGCAATTTCTTTAGCAGAAGTTGCTAATCTGTGGAACACCTTGAGATTGTGGCCTACTTTCTCCTGAGAAAACATGTCATCACATAAGTACATGAGAAATGCATTTGCTTAGACAAAAAAAAACTAATAGAATAAACGATAACACCAATTAACATCTAACAATGTTTCTAGCTATGAGGTATAAACACTAACAAGGACACAGGATACCGGACACGGGACATGGCATAGCATAGATACACCGACAGGCCAAATTTTTTAAATTACATGACATGACAAGGTATATATATATATTGTAATTCCAATTGTGGATAAGAAATGAAGAGACAATTAAAAATCTTGACAACATTTTCAAAAATTACAATATCTATTCATGACGTATGTTATATGTGTCGATTTTTTCTTCTATTTTTTAATGTGTCAGAGTCTCAAACAAAAAAAGTAAATTTTAATTTTGACTCTTGTGGAGATGTGTGGAACACCTGTTATCCATGTCTGACAGGGCGACACTTTCAAAATGAAATGTCTGTGCATTCTAAGTTTCTAGAGAACCAAACCAAAGTATTCTTCTCATATTTTATTATTCAATCAGTTCCTACCAGAGTATTAGAAGCTGAAATGACTTGTACAGACGGACAGGGGTAAGGACAAACGATGATGATATCTCAATTCAAACACATGATTTAATATCAGCAAAAGAATGGAGAATATAGAGGCGAAAGGGTAGACTAATTACAAAAGGCAACACTACTTTCTAATGAATCTAACAATCAACATCAAGCCAATGTCGAAGTATGTTTGTCAAGGAAGATGAGTTGCAATTTGTATACTTCCAACCTAAGAATATAAAAGGAGGATACTGACAATTTGTTATGTATCATGTGTAAATTGTACATGCACATTAGCATCAGTTGTAATAAAAGGAAAAATGAATCTATCTCGGATCAGAACGTTGCACTTAAGATGTGAACAAAAATACAATTTTGACACCAAATTTAACCATGCATTCTATCGATCATCCATATTGTCAGGGATACTGCTACACAATTAAAGTTTATTCTCACAAACAACTTAACGATGATCATCAGGAGAAACTGGAGCACCCAACTACTTGCTTACTTCCTAAAACTACAACGCTACATGATCTGAATTAACACAGTGGAAACGACCATAGCCGGCATAAAACCATAGAAATGTCAAATTGAATTATAAAGTTGTAATGAGTGATGACCATTACCTCACTCAGTACCTCAAGTCGTTCAAGGGTTGGAATTAACTTTCCACATAATATTGGAATGTCCTGTTCTGGTTCATACTTCTCACCATATGTAATCGTTCTAGTTCTCAAGGGAGCATCATATTCAACAGAACTGCCAATAAATACAATTGTTAAATAAGTATATTTTAACCAAGTAGGAAAATGAGAAGGTTTAACATTATGATGACGCAATGGGACAAATGGTTGGTTTTACATCCAGCCAAAGATTTGTACTTAAGGACCAGCAAGAATGTACTGGGGCTGCAATTCTATTTACCCGAATCAGAAACTTATGTGTCTTACCTCTCCTGAAGATGAATGAGGATGATATTTAGAACTTGTTCAGAAAGTAATAGTAACAAAGTTATTAACTGATCCCTGCTACCAACAACTCGACACATTTCCACCATTGCAATGTGTCTCCTGCAAGACAAACACAATTAAAAATAGAAAAACATGTCACAGAAAAAGATAAAACAAATATCAGCGAAACAAAACCGTATAGAATGGAAATAATGACTGACGAACAGTCAATAAACTCTAAAGTAGCATAAACAAGTGAACAGTGATGAAGAGATGAAAACATTCAGGAAATTTTTGTCAATATAATTGGAAGTTAAAAATGCATGCAAAAGGATCATTTGAACTACAAGATTCAGGAATAAGTTCGCAGGTTCCAGCTTTCTAGAAATAGTATACAGCTCTGATTTACCTTTTCTGTATATTGTCTGAAGATGAAACACAGTCCTGCCGAACACACATATTGATGATTTCATCCACCTCCTGCCTTGATAATTCATTTATGTCTCGAATCTGGAAAATTATATGCATGATGTTGCTTGCACATCAACATATAATAACAAAAATTATAAACAGACTATGCAATAAATGGTTTTCCCCTTATCTGTACCTTATTCAGAAGTAAGGATTTCTCCTCAGCAGCTCTTTCAAGTGTAGTCGTGACAGAAGTAAGAAGAGAATTGATTTCACTCAATGAGGGCTGTTGAAGTTCAATGGAAGTAGGGTAACTGGAGGAGGCATCAGAAGACTGACAAAGAAAATTACAAGAGACAAATTAACTAATCTGTTTAACATGGATAAATAACTAAAATCATTTAACTGCTTCCTTTTTCTACACGCTATACCTGCAGTCTCAAGGATTTTTTGGTGACGAGAAAATATAAGTAAGAGCAAAGGCTGAAGCATAACCGAAACATTTGCAGCTCTGAATTCCTCTGTCTCTGATCATTCATGAAGCAATGTGATTGTTTGAAGATTAGGCACATGAAATTTGAAAGCATAACATATGAAATTAACAGAAGACGACTTAAAACACACCTCAGGTGATAATAAAACTATTGATCCAGCAAAACTAGGAACCTCCAAGTCACGAGAGAAAACAGCATGCATCAAAGCAAAAAGACCTTGAACAAAACCATACCCATCGCTCTCTTCATAAGGCCAAACCTATAAACAAAAAGCAGGTTGCAAAGTTTCAATCACCAACCAATCAAAATGGAGAACTATAAGTAAGATCAGCTTAATATGAAGTACCAAGAGTAAAGATGTGTTAAAAATGTATGATATGAAATCAAGATGGATGATTGGGAAGGCATTTATAATGATGTTAGAAACAATCATTTGGAATCTGATCCATAGAGGCATAGTTTTCACATAATAAAATAGTAGTCTTCAACTTTAGGCATGGGAGCAAGATAAAATATATATCCAATATAAAACTATTCTAAAGCTAAATAAACGCATAAATGAACATTTACCTTGCTAAGTATACCAACAACGAGATTTATCTGCTCCATTTTTAATTCATCAGCTTCAGTAATATTTACACGGAGAACTTGATCAAAGAGTAATTGATGCCCTTTAACAAAATCAATTACTTCACGGACAATCTTATTCTTCACCTACATCATACACAATGAGTACAAAGACACCACATTTTTGTCAGTGCAACAAAACATTTTTCCTTTCATCTCTTCTTGAGGAGTAAAACATAAATTACAGACAAATTTTTGGGGAAAATAAAATACTATCAATCATCTTCCCTTGTTTTAATTTCGTGTTCCCAATTACTCGTGGTCAGTCCATGACTCAATTTAATCAGTGAAAACAATTTCTACGAGACAATATTCTTAGCTAAGAAAAAAGTTGTATTCCATTCAGAAAATACTACTAAAAGCAAGTCATGCAAGAGCAGCAGGGAAAAAGTTATAGAACACATTAGGTCATAACTTTACTAAACAAAGTATCTCGATGTGGAAATAAAGAGCAATTTAAAGAACATGTGCTTATAAGCCACTAAGGAATATAGTGAGATCCTTCACTTGCAGGAAACAACCAAAATCCAGAATGTAGATTCAAGATTTCGAAAAAATACAACGGCCAACCTCAAAATAGTTAGATGCATCCACTAAGGAAGTTAATGAAAAGACTAATCTCAAAACTGGAGTGACAATCATTCGTTGTCTGTCAACATCCACAGCCGTATCTCTTCGAAGTCTCGCCTCAACCCACCGGAAAGCTCCCTGTAGATACTTTTAGCTCAGTAAAAGTTAACTGGAACATAAAGAGATATTATATAAAAAAAAAAATGAACAGTTCATCCACCTGCAAATTGAATGCCCTGCCTGGAGCAAGTTTCTCCAAAACGCCCATAGAAAATAATACCCGGGCCCCAGATTTACCATATTGGTGACTGATTCTTAATAATAAAGCAAGCTCGGCCTCAAACGTACAGGCTCGCTGCAATGAGTCCAGTGAATGCCCACCGTCCTTAAACAAAAAAAAAACTTATACAATCACATTAATGAGGTAGGAAAGGTCAAAGAACACTCAACCGAGGGTTGGGGGCTGAAACCACGAGACTAATTCAAACCATTTTTTTCACACATTTATGTTATGCAAGATAAATCTAAAAAGTACTAAATCAAATTAGGAGACCTATATATAATGTTTGGTTCCTTAGCATCAAGTTAGGCTTTTCAAGAACAGGCCACAATGCAGCAACCTACTTGCATAAAAATTCACTCCTTCACAAAGCTAAACAACAATGCCCATTCCATTAAAAAACAAGCTCATCCAAATGCAGGTGAAACATGAACAACACTATGAGCCTGCTTGACAAATGTTTTAAGGCTTATTTTCATTCAACTAAGGCACGCGGAGTGAAGATATGAAACACAAGCAAACTATAAGATTAAAAACAATTGATGAAATAACCAACAGCCACAGCCACAACTCCAGTTTTCTTTTCTTTTCTATTTTTTAGTTGAGACAGTTTCGGATGTTATAATATCCAAATTAGTCTTAATGATGGAATAGGTATGCCGAGAGTCTCCAAAATGAGATTATCTGTCATTAGTACAAGTGCACTATCAAAATTGTGACTAAAAAATCAGTTTATATATCATTTCAGGATAATAAATAATTATACAAAAGGATTCCAATAAATATCATACAGCTGTAGACTCTGCTGAGTTTGAAATGATTCAGGACAATACTCAAATGAGAAAATTGTATAGGAACAACTTATATGCAAACTATTTGTGAAAGTGAAGAAGCTTAGATCTACAAAATATAAGGAACCAATAAATCCAGGTAGTTGAAGATATTCTCTTAAACATGGAAAGTAGAAGTATCGAAAACTTGCTTACAATCACCAAAGTAGCTAAATTAGTGAATTAGCTCAAGAAAATGAAAATGCATGCTGATAACATCAGAACCGAATCCAAGGTAGAAAAAATAACAGAAAAATCATATCTTATGTGAAATGAATCACAACTGTAAGATCAACAACCATAGGGTGGTTTCCAAGTATAATGAATTGTTCAAGGCAAACAGAACAAAAACCTGATTGGCAAAATTGCTTATGCCCGTCAAGCAAGAACTTAAAAATTCCCTGCTTTGAAGTTGGCTCAAGAAATATTTCTCATGATCTATACAAATCAATGCATCCAGAACATAAAGAGCTATTGTCTTCCCAGGTTCACTTCCATGGGTTGCATCTTTTATGACCTATAGTTTCAAATCAGAAGAAACTGTTAACAAATGACTTTAGATTGGGACTATATCACAAAGATGAAGCTCATTAATTAAACAGCATTTTATAGAACAACCCAAATAAAACACTAGAAATTTAACCCATAGGCCATAAAAGACTGGATACATGAAATAGACAGCAAATGAAGTCAAACAGATAGGATATGATCAAGAATTGAAGTTTCCATGGCAAGTGAACGAATGTAATACAACTTCTAATAAACACTAAAAATAATGCAAGACTAAGTCCAACATGTGCCTCATATTCTATGTCAAATTTTTAATAAAGCTAAACATGACAACGGATCATCAAATGTCACCGCTACCCTCAACAGTTCAAAGGACGCTGCACATACAGACCACAGGCTCAGATAACAACAGTTAACCTATAACCTTTAAGGAAGACACAACGTTGAGATCTTCTCTTTATCCCAACTATAGGAAAAAAAACACATAACTTCGTTGGAAAATGTTGATATTTCTCAAAAGAAGACAGGAGTAAGCTACTCACCAAATCCAAGATGCTCTGAGCCTCTTTCCTCAAAGTGGAAAAGTTTGCACGGGCTAGTTCTGCCTGCTCTTTGTCAATCTGGGACAAGAAAAACTGATACATGATGAGTTTGTGTCACTAGATCAAAAGAAAGTAATTATGAAAAAATACAAGTTATTAGCATGAAATGCAAGAAACTGCACCTTTGGAAGATCAATATACTCATTATCTTGTTCATTGAGCAGCAAGAACTGGAGAACTGTGGTTGGAACATCTGGGTCAACAACATTCTGACAATACTGGAAATAGCTAAGAAGCAAGGCGTATTGACTGTAGAAAAGCATGCAAAATTTAGTTTACTTATCAAGCCATAGATAACCATGCAACAATCACCAATTACTAGACTGGTATTCTACCGTCTCCTTAAAGCTTCTGATGATTCAGGTCTAAGAACTGCCATGATAAGCTTAAACAGTATGGTAAGACAAGCACCATTTGATAATTGCTTAGCCACAATAAGATCAAGGCACATAACATTGTCAGAATTCAGACTGCCAGGGAACAAAAACCTCTCATCTTGCAATTTAGCCATGCATGTCAGTGCTACCTGAAGGAAATGTGTCATAAATGAACATAAAGAAAAATAGTTAGGAAGATTGCACATTCCATCAACGAATGAAGAAAATAATAAGGCAACTATACCTACCTGGGACAATATAAATGCCATCTTTAGTGAACAGTCTGGAGAAGCAGAGGCACTTAGAGATGCATCAAGGATCCTGTCAATGCATCAATGCAATGTAAGTTACCAAGAGCATAATAATAATGAGAAGAACCACAATGACAAGTTGTGCCTAACTGTCTATTCTCTTTCGCTAACTGAAAAATAGTGACTCACTGAAATAGGATTTCTGATCTGTCTTCAAGCATTGTCAATCTTCTAGAAGCAGAGATCTAAAAAGTCAATTGACAAGGGAAAACAGCACAAAGTTAGATAATATAGCTGATAAAACATAAATATATGTGCTGAAGACCACTTAAACCAAAAAGCTTAAGGGCTTAATAGGGAGTCTAGAAGAGAATGCAATATAAGAAGCTCCACTCGTCTGTTTAGAAGTTTAATGAAGTGATGGTTGGTAACCCACACTATCGTTTGGAAGTTACAATGATATCAACAGGGTAGAGGGGGTTTGAAGAGTGAAATTTCCATTACCTTTTTTCTACAAAGTCTAAACCATGGCTTGGATACTTTACCCATTGTACCACATTGCCGACCCATCCTTCTAATCAATCTACAAACTATTAGGTGAAAGCCCAAGATTGGTTTTAGTAATATCTTTGCCTGGCCTCCAATAAGAAAACCTTTAGGGCTTGAAGCAAACAAAAGCATAAGGCAATCATATGTGGTGCTAAAAGTTAATATATCTAGGAAAACGGGGACATTAAGGGTTAAACCTCCTACTTCTTGTTCAGGGACTCTAATACCATGCCAAAGGCATTTCAAACCTAAAACTTAAAGCTCTTGGGTGAAGACCCATGATCGGTTTCATGATGAGACCCAAGTGAACATGAGGAACCCTCCCTCAAAAGCTCACTGGAGGGTGAGAACAAAACCACTTAAATACTCTACAAAGCATCTCATACTACCAAAGTCCCTGTCATTTCATTAACAATATGAAGGAAAGATACACACCTCAACAATCTGAGACCAGGCAGTCAACATATGGAGTTGGGCAGCTTGTTCCTCAAGATCCTTATTGTATTTCCAACCCCATCTTAGCAGATCTTGAATTGACTGTCTTACATCATTAATTTCAACTTCACTGCCAACATTACTCAGTTGGGGATATGCAGAATTAAATTTCTGAAACAACAAACCAAATTAGAATTCTCATAAATTCAGTAACCCAAAAACTGAAACAAAAGACAACAGTCCTAGGAATACATTAACAAATTATAAACAAACACATCCAGTACAAGAGTGAAACAACCTGCCAAAGTTTGTCATGAAAAGAAGCAAGGTCAATCAGCCGATCACCCCGCTCTGAATAATAGTAGACACCACCCTTTCCAGAAGTTGCAGGGTTCGCAAGTATGTCTTCTACCTAAAATATGTACAACCAATAGCAGACACCCAAAGTAGAAAGAGTATGAGGAAAATAGTCATAGTCAGAGACTAAAGTCTTAAACGGAAACTTGTATTCCATATTCTTAAGTCTTTTCTAAAAATTGAAAGTGAAAAAGAAGGCAGTGCAGAGAATAATATATGTGATGTAGTTTAAGGACTGCATCTCACCAGCAAGTCATACTTTGTACTAGTCATAATATTTGAGAGCTTAGCAGTGGTATCTGGCGATCTAAATTGAATAATTTCAAGCAATTCTAATACCTGCATCAGAAACCAAAAAGTTGAAAACTGAGAGAAAGAACAGAAACAGTAACTAGGTAATGAAAAAGGAACATTAACAGTAATAGGTAAATAAAATCATATAATGATAATAACACAGTTCTAAAGGGGAGCAGTTTAGCCTTTAAAAAGCAATACTGGTAATAATATAATTCATCAAAGAATTCGACATAAAGCATGATGATCAGAGAGCAAAGATGGTATTTTGACGAAACATTGATGCATAGTGTACATAAGACAGCTGGCTTAGTAGAATACATTAATCTTCTGTGGAAGTATAACCAAAGAAGTATGTACACCAAGTATATTGGATTTTACTAATAGACAATTTTCTATACAAATAATCATTAATAAATAACATTTAAAATATATATTCATTTTAAAAAAATAATTCAGTGTTTATAAAGTATGGTCAAGCTAAACCGATATTCATTGAAGTGCGGTGACAAAGTAAAGGGCAATAGGCCAATAGCTGACCTTTATCAGTTTTTCTATCCAACTTTCAATGGACCAAATACAATTAAAGTTTATCTCTCTCCTTCCCCCAATGTTACTATTTTTTCCTTTCCTTCTGTTAGAGATATACCAAAAGTCTCACATTGGAGAAATAAAAAAAACATAGATGAGCAATTTTTGCAAGCTGCCGCCATATAGATGCCATTGCATAAGTTGCATAAGAGGACTGGAAAAATGACTTGTTCAGTACTTCAGTGATTAACAATACCTTACTCTTACTGACAGTTCTTATAGCAGCATTTTCAGCAGTATCTTGAAGAGAAAACAGAGCCATCGTCTGGCCTCCACCTACTTCAGTGATACCTGGTCCATAAAGATAAGAAAGCAGTGTCTGACACGTTTCTTTGTGTTTGGAGCTACTAACATCACCAGCATGTAGCTCAACAGCTAAGAGTTTCAACATCCATGCTCTCTGAGAAAGGCAAACAAAGTATTAACCCATAAATAATATGTACAATTTAATGCTAATACACTGGAAAACAAATTAGAATATGGTATATTTCATGCAAAAATTACTTAATGACAAAGTATCAAAATCAATAGGTATGCTATCCTCTGCCTAGAGACTGAAAATCTGACAAGAAACTTCATTAAAAAAATCCAGGAAGTGCTGAAATCACTATTAGAATGTTAGTTAACCAGTGACTTCTATGTCTCACCATCTTAAAATAGAATGATGGTTAACTGGCCAATACACTAACGAGATATTTGCTTTATTTACATTCTATTACTTTTTATAAGAGTATCATTGTTTGAAGAAACTCTTCCTCTCTCAGAATATTGGGAAAATATCACTAACTCATAGGGTTATATATTGAAAGTTCTTAGAAGCAAAGCTATGTTAAAAAGGTTACTTATCCATTAATTTTCTGATTTTGAGACAATTGTACCACTGCTTTCCTTCAACAAGATTTATTTTCAAGAAAACCATGGTTATGCTCTTTGAATCTACAAAGGGATTAGAGAGCTCTTTTGAGTCAATGAACTTCCTTTTTCTTATCCAATATGTGCGTGTGTGGTCCTAGTGTGTGCAAGTGATAATCTGCATCCCCAAGACAAACATAGCTCACAATATACTACTCAGAGCTATGAGAACAATAAATGGAGGGGTAAAAAAAATCATGGAGATGATGATTGATGGTTTGTAAAGATACCTGATGAAGGGAACTGATACGAAGTGACTGGTTGTTCTTCCGTTTGGGAAGTGGTGCAATTCCTATTGTATCAAGGTGCTGCAATTTAAAGAGGGAAGAAAATCAAGAGATACATCAGAAAAGTATAATTAAATACAATAAAAGATAACTACTTGACCTAAAGCATCAAATATATAAAAATTCTGTTTACCTTAACAAAAAATTGATACTTTTGATTTGACAACAGATCCATTGTAGGAACGGATGTTAGTGGATCTACACACAACTCATAAAGGAGCTGCAAGCATAAGATCAAGATTTGTTCTATAAATGTAAAATATAACTGGTAAATGATTGAACAAACCAGGAAAGAACTGACTCCAGTACTAGAAGTTCCTACACACTGTTTAATAGGTTAAGTAATATATCAATAACTATCTAACCTGAAAACCAAATTCATGAAGTAATGCATTTACATCAGGCTTCAAAAGCTTCTCCAGCATATCAAGGATAACCTTCAAGCAACTGTTGATAAATAATAAGGGCATATTTCTACTCACTACAATCAATATAAGTTAATAGCACATAATCAAAGATTAAACCTGTAATGAAATTTAGGCTGTAAAACTGTGCGGTCAATCGAAGCATCTAGATCAAATTTAAGTAGTAAATGAGTGATATTTGGAGCAGGCCTGCTGATGTTGTCAATTAGGAGCTGCAACCATGTAAACCATTGATGAGAATAGGGATTTACAAAGATTAAGCTCAAGGGAGGATGTCAAGACAAAAGTTGTCAAGCAGGGAGAAGACTAACTTGCATAATAAGGATGCCTGTATCATCATTACTACTTTCTATAATCTGAGACTCTTCTGACCGCAACTCAAGGCATGCTGCATAATCTTCAATCAAGCTATTTGCAGCATTGGATTTTAGCAGTAATTGAACAAGCTCACCCAAACGAGAGCTGTTAACGCAAAAAATAATTATACATCAATTACAAGTCATCAATAGTGTAATAGCAATTCAATATTTGAAGTACTTTGCATACCTTAAAATACTCATGATTTTAATAGAAAATTGCTGAATTTTTGGCTGATAATCATATCTCACATACTCCAAAAGAGCCACTATTTGATTATGATCTTGGGAAAATATAACATCCAAAGGCTGCAAGCATATTATAGAACATAGACAAATCCACAAGTAAGAGGTAATCACCCCTATAGAATATGATGTCAAAATCAATAAATCAATTATTTTAATAATGCACCTGGTATAGAGGTCGCCAATAATCAGAAAGAAGCAAATCCTTTTCAAGGACAAGTACTATAATTTCTAAAGAAAGCTGAACTGCATTTTCTAAAAGCTGCCCATATATTTGATTACTCCTTTCAGCAATAATTGAATTAGCCCCAGGAAGAAGAATACCCATGATGTTCCGAAAAGCAGTCTTACCACTCATGAAATCCTGAAACAGAGTAGATAAATAAATATGCAAAAATAATCAACAACAACCAAGCCTTTTCCCACTAGGTGGGGTCGGCTATATGGATCAATTGACGCCAACGCATTCTATTTTAAATATGCAAAAATAATCAGTTCACTTAAAATGAAATTGATAAAGTACAACACCAGAAAATGATTGTTGAGATGAAACAACAATTGATGAAAAATTCGATTTTGAAAGCTACAAAATGTACAACAGGATAATATATTTTGCACCTAATAGTTGCTGATGAATCATAAATCATTAGTATTGATCCACATAGCTTATAAAGCTATAGATCCATCGTCAAATACATCTAAAAATTTAAAATCAAGGATAGAAATATATCATGTAATTATTATAATGAAATTCCAGTATGATAAGTAAATTTTTCCCACATGCTATATTGAAAATTCTAAGTAGAAAAACCCAAACAAACATATTGAAAACGACATACTTTTAGCAACTCTAAAACAGGGAGTTGTTTTTGAAGAGCTGGCGATTCTTTATCAGTTAAAAGTCTTGATTGATCAACTACACCTTCAATGTCCTCATCCTTGATGTCGTACATACTTAGCATCCTGCAATGTTATGTATGGATCTCAATGAATTAACTTTCTCCACCAATAATTTGACAGGCTAATACCAGAACCAAATCAAAGTGTACATTCTACAGATCAGTCTAAAACTCTAAACCAATATACAATAAAAAAAATAAAGAAGCCTGACAACCTGTGAATGTCATTCAGATTGTCAGATACACGAGGTTAAAACAGGCAAGTCAATTATCACAGGTGAACAACATCAAAGATGAGTAAGAGAGGCATAATGACTATAAACAAAAATGGAAACCACTCACATGTGGAAATGTTTAAGGCAAGCTCCTACCAACTGCCATTTCTCACAGGGATCTGCGTAAGCTCTTTGAGGAAAAGGCCCAAAAACATGATCATAGATGAACCTAAAGATACCGATAAATCTGGAAAGTAACATTAAGAAAAATGTATGACTTTAGTGACAAAGCATTAAAAAAACCAAAAAAAAAAACACCAAGAAACATTAGAAAGATAAACTGACCAGTACCTTTGCCCTCTATCACTCAAGTCTTTCTCTTCAGCAATGAGAGTATTTATCAAATTGAGGAAAGATATAGTTGAAGGATATTGTTCTCTCCTTGCTTCTATTTCATTCAATTCGAATTGCATATCATAAAGCTGTAAGATTTCCAAAATTTATTTGTCCATGAGAAAAATAAAAAGGCTATATAAGGAGAGAGGGAAGGAAACCGAAAAAAGTTGAGGAAGCATAGAAAACAATGGTAGAGCTTTAGGAAACATGAAAAAAGTACAAATGTGCGCCTGTATTAATTCTTTAACTCAATATAAACCTAGACTTCAGTATTTTATACACCATAAAACCTACATAGATTTGAATCAATAGACACTATTATTTTCTCCTAATTTATTATGATACAGATATTTGCATAATATACCATAAAAATTATGATTTACACTTCACAATAAGAAAGATGTAGTAAGTACTTTGATGTGCAAAAGATAAAAAATTCAATAAAAAAATGATACCGGTGGACTGGAAGGATTACCAAGGAAGACAATGAAAACAATGAATCAAGATAGAAGACTAAATTGAGGTGAAAATTGGATTACATCATTAGTTCACTATAATTACAATTTTGGTGTTTCGGTATAATTTATATTTGTAGGACTTCTTATTAGTAAACGCAACTAGAATTAGTTGTTTCTAGTCAGGAAGTAGAGAACAAACAAAATAAAGATGCTGGATTACATAGGATTGCTGAACCTTTAAAGCTTCTATCTATAGTACGGCAGCAACTGTCTATGACTAATATTTAGTAACACAAAGGCACAGGATCAGTGTGAAGAAGCCAGATCTGAAGTAATAAATTTAAACAAATTGCTCATTAGACAAACTAACCTGAGTAGCAATGGGCTGTGGACCATTCTGCACATGAGGCCCAACAACTACCGGTAGATCATATTGCTCAAGATAGGTCCAAATGCTGTCCTTCAATAATGGAGAGACACGAACAAAGGTAGCTATTGCATTCCTTAGAGCACCCTATGTTCACATCACAAAAGCTTGTTCAGAAGAAGAGTGCACGAATTTTTTACTTGGAACAGTAGTAATAATGACATTGCCATACTGCCATCACACCTTCAGATAAGGAGGCACGTTTTCATAACTTAGAAGCTTGAACAGTGGCTCAATATCAGGAAACCAATTTTTCCTTTCTATAGTGTTTCCATTTTCCACAACCTGTATACCAAACGAACACAAAGTCAAGAAAACCATTATACCTCTGTTAGAACCCACTTGAACCAAGCACTAATTTACTTCATAACACTAGCAGTAACACATTCATACACTGGAATGTAACAGCAACAACACCAAAAACAAGACCTTAAAAGACTGAATACAAGACACCAGTAAGATAGGCTGGCTTTTGAGAGGCCAGTGCTCTCCCAGACGAGTCCCTAATATTTTTCCTTCCCTCACCTGACACAACATATTAATACCCATAAAATCCTTACACTTTCACTCCCACAACCTTCACTGCCAGAGGCTAGCTCAGCTCCTTGCCTCCCCAAAACTTGTCTCTTCTGTCATGGGCTTTTCTGTCTTGAACCTGGTTCCAACTGTTACAGCCTTACTCATTTCCTCCTTTTTTTTTTATATATTTCTCAATTTCAGATCTAACAATACCTCACGTTCACAATTTGGAGAAAATGATAGAAAAATCTTGTAGATTCCAACAATTAGAGGATAAATTATCACAAACCAACAATTCCAGTTCACTATGCAAATGCAACACACGACCTTCATTCAAATAATACACACAAATTTTTTCATCTACATAGAGCAAAATTTAACCCGATCAAACCCAAATATTGAATTTTCACTTCCCAAGGGAATAAGAGAACCATTAAAGCTTAGGTTAAAAAGCATAGGAGTAGGACAACTTGTCTGCAACAACCACGAGCCAAGGGAAATTAAAGTTTTACCAACACCCAATCAGATAACAACTTCACCCAGTATGTATTTAAGGGAGGAGGAAACTAGCCTAGTGTACTATCTCCACGACTAAACATTGATTTAATGAGATTTAAGATGCCAATCAAGTTAACCCAAGTAAATTATGCATCATTTTTATTTATTATAAAATGAGGGAGCTCCAATAAATTTTTAGCTCAAAGTAACAATACACCAAGCTCATTGTAATAACCTATAAATTATATATTTGGCTCAGCTACTCAGTGTTTGCAGAATTGAACAAGTTGGCCCAAGCTCAACAGTAGGCATGAAGAGCATGACCTAAACTCAAGGCCTAGTTAAATCACAAGCAATGCTTACACCTTATTGAGCCAAAGAATTCTAAGTTCCCAAATCCTACTTGATAACTAAAGATTGCTTGAGTCAAAATGTTGCACTTTTTGTTATGCTTTTCCTTAAAATATTCCACTATCACAGACCAAAAAAAGAAAAATACATCATTACTATCTCTTTTCAAGACATCTTTCCATTCCATCAATATCCACTTATCTCAACCATTAATATGAATCATTTGAAGAAATTCAAATGTGTAGAAGCTGAAGGCTATAAGGTGATTTTTTAAAAAAAAAAAAAACATCAAATTTTGGGCCAGGATAAGTTCAGGAAGATATGTAAATGATAACAGATCTAATATGATCTATTAAAACAAATAGGTGAAGGCATACCTTTGTAAGAACGTTCAAATATGCCACAAGTGCCTTTGCATCCCCCTCCTGAATTTCAGGCAACATTGCTCCAGCAGTTTGGAGAGACTGTTTAAATTTCTCATCATAGATTGCTAAGCACTCAAACAAAGTACTCCACCCAATTGAGCGAAATGCTTTGCCTTGCAGTAACTCATAAACTTTTGAAGCACCTTCCTGACTAGAAGCCTAGGTAGGAGTTTCCAACATGAAAACAAATGAATATAACAAAGTTTGTGAAGAAAAATTAAGATTTACAATATAAAACTATTTGAACATTCTCTTACCAAGGTGCTCAACATATTCAAGAAAGCCACTAGTGTCTGAAAATTCGAATGGTCCTCTCCAGCAAAACTTACGAATGTCCATAACACATCGTTTCCAGACAAGAGCTCTGGTTCTTTCTGATCACTTGATGAAAATTTCTTAGGTTATGAATTCATGATCAAAAGCTAAAGTTAATTATAGAAATTCTAATTTCTAGGCCATTTAAATCCAAGAAAACATAGAGCCTACAAAAGCTGATCACCTACAAAGGCTTCACAGCTTTTCTTTCCAAAAAAAAGAAATAATAACAAGCAAGCATATAGACTAGTTTGTATAACTATCTGGAATAAAGGTCACCTAACAGCAGCAATAACTCAAATCACATAACCATGTCTGGTTCATATGATAATAAAAAGATTAAAAGAAACTTTAATTAATTTTGTTGTCATTTGATCAAACTGACCTGATAAATTTCGCTTACAAAGTCCAAGATAGAAATAAATGGTATAGGGCCAGTTTCAGTGCCATTTAAGGAATTTGAGCTCTGGTCCTGCACAAAATCATGTGATCCAGCCACACGGTATGGACTAAGCATACTCATAGCCTTGTCCTTGGATTCTTTGATCTGCATATGTATAAGCAAAATTCTTAACTATGAAATATCTAGAATACGAAAGAATAGGAATTTTAAATTTTCCAACAATCACCTAAACCAAATAATTTTTGCTACAAGTACTTGTATCTTAGTCATTAAAACAAAATCTAGTAATTGTTCAAAGAGTTAAATTTAACCACTTCTTTTGTTGCAAGACTAGAGACTTGCAAGAGATAAAACACTGGGAAATTGGCAATTTGTTGATTGGTAGAGGAAGGGAAATTAGACATGTACACTAATTATATACGAATCTTTTATGAACCATGTATTTTTCGAATTAATTTAAATATTATAAATTTTATGTATGTATCATATGAATAAAGTTTGTACGGTCAACATTAGATATGTTATGGATTATTTTTTTATTTTTATTCTTTAAAAGTGAGTATGTAGTGAGTTAGTTAATGGAGAAATTGGTATCATATATTATATATGAAATTTACTTTTTCTTAATCTTATTTTGGTTAGCCTCACAACAAAGATAATCTCACTCAAAATATGATTTTATGTTAATTATATTTAGGGAATGAATGCGAACATGACATAAATTTTCTTTTTAATTGTATGAAATATGAATTTATTGAATTAAAATGAATATTAGATCTGATATCTGTACTATATTATATGACTTTGGGGTATTCTGGTAGTCCACCTTACAAAACCATATAATATAGAAATATACAATATATGAAAGAATATCAAAAATAATAAATTAATTTAATAAAAACAATAGTAGTGGGAAGCTACTAAGAGAATAACTAACTCCCACTACTGGAAAATCTACTTTATTATTGTTAAAATAATAAAATAATGTATATTATCTTAAGTAATTTCAAAATTTATAAAAAAAAAAAATACTTGCATGCCCCAAAGCCACTACTATGTAGATAAAATAAGGAGTTTCATAAAGAGCAAAAGAGAGAAGATACAAAAACAAGTTTACATACAATAGAGGACTAGAGATCCTCCATACAGAAGACAAAAACAAAAGCAAAAAAGTAAATCAATAAAGCCTTTCCAATCCCTTTGGAGATCTATAAGGGAAACTCCTCTAAAGACCCTATTAAAAGAAACCCATAAAGAAGATAAAATGATTATCCTTTTCCAATATATACATTTTCTAAACATTTTGCGCAACTTTTAGAAAATCGACAACTGCAGTAGTTCAGCCGCTAAACTTTATCACCGGCCAGACATGCATTCAATCAACTAGTTCAATGCATTCTCTTTTATGTGTAAGCAGATAAAAAAGATCAACAGACCTTGTCTCTAGCATGTTGGTTAGACAAGAAGCAGGTAACCAGCTTGTGAAGATAAGCATTGTACATATAGATCATATCTTCATCATCATTCTGTATGAAAATGCACAAGTATCTTGTGTCAATAAAGCAAAGTCAAGAAAAACTAAAGACATCCATTAAATAAATACCTAACATCTGACTTATGAGTTGTCACAGCACCCCATGAAAAAATTAACAAAAATAATCTCCTAAAAATGAATATTGCATTTGTAAATTTGGATCACATATATAATAGACGTGCAAAAATTTTAACTTTCCTCCACAAAGAACAAACAAAAGAATATCATTCTGTACAAAGAAATTGCTCGATGGCTCTTCCGAGCTAGAACTTGGTTGTTTAAAGCTTTTGCTTGGGGAGGATTTCCCGTTTTGTACTCCTTTTTGAGTATTTTTCTCTTTTCTCAGCAATGAATTATTTTTCCTATATGCTTATAAGTGAAGTTACACTATTGGTAAAATGGGTTGAAATAACAAAATTAAATTTCAGAAGCACAATAAGTTATCATGTTTGGATAATAAGGCACAAAGAGAGATGGACAGGATATAAAATCAAGAGCTGATCATCCAAGCATGCATAAAGGGAACACAAATAAATACATACTTGAGAATATTTTATTTAGTTGACAGTAGCATCTTACACAAGAGCTGTATAGATGCAATTATAAATAAAAACTGAAGGAAATTAATAGCCGAATACTGAAGGAAATCAATTTGAATATTGTTGAAAAATGATAAATCCTGACCAAAGTAACTCAGACAGATGTATTATAGATGTTGATTTTCTACTCGGCTATGAACATTGCAATATATACCTTCCCCCAACTAAGAAAGCATGTCTTTCTTGTTTTATTTACCAAAAGTTCAAAGAAAAAAAGTACATTCTGTATGAAAAACATGGCAATATGGCATAGCAGATGAACCTGGTAGGCTGCAATACGAAGAACTTTGTCCAGTAAAAACTGGAAGACGTTTTCTGAGAAAATGACTTCCAAGCATTGACTAAGATAACCCATTTCATTTGATGAACCACTCAAAACAGACTCCCTTGAAGCAGTTCCATCTTGTATTAACATCAAATGTACCACCCAAGCTAACCTTATGCCACCAACAAACCCCTCAACAATAGGATCATTTCCAGTAGCCATCACCTTAACCATGTGGGGCCATCAACAAAATCAAAAATTATAATCAGATAGTTTCTTTACAGTCAGTACACAAAACAGTATCAACCATTCACTTACAATGTCATTAAATTCACGTCTGAAAGATGCATCAGAGGAAAGGATAGATGCTTTATCTGGCACAGTACTCAAACCATCTGAGACGAAGGCAATCATAAGAGAAAAAAGAAGACTAAAATTTATCTGCAAAAATCAAAAGTGTGGAATCATAAGAAAGGAACATAAATTTGAAAGTGCATAAGGCATCTATCTCTTAGAAAATAATGTTTAATTTGAAGCTTTTAATGCATGTAGTAACACAAACACCTCATTGTTCAAGTGGAACTCTTTCAGAAGTAAAATTTATATTATAATTTCCTTGAATGAATAATAACAATAATAATACACATTTCCATTTAGGTACAGCTAATTTAACTTTATCAAATATTAAAACAAAGAACAAGACATAGCCAAAAGTTTCTTCACACAAGAAATATGCCCAGGGCCAAAAAAACATTTGTCATTCACTATTTCCAATTCCCAATATATAACTTTCTTTAACTGTTATCTGTTTTCGTCAGCTGATTTCATCTCCAGAGTCGCTTCCCGCCTTCAAAATATTTGGCTTTAGTCTTTTGCAGCAATCATTAACTCGTCCACCATGTTCTTTCAATTATACAAAAGCAGATAATAGCCTTCACATTTGCTTCATTGAAATGATTTGCATAACAAAGATGATAATTACAAAGAGGGTTAACAATCTTATGTTGTTAGCGAGCAGCGAGAGCCATTATTTTTGCTGAAAAAACAACTCAGAAAAAAAAAGATTAAAGCATGCCTTTATTTGCAGATTTGTTATAAGTTAAAAAGGAACTACTTAATTCAGTCACATATAAAATAACCTGAAAGCAATATAAAGTCCCTTATGCCACACAGTGCAACTTACATCAGAACACATCCCTCAAAATTAGAACACAAACAAATCAGTGTTTGCATGATTTCTTTTAAAAAGCATGTGTTTGACTGTTTTGAAGTGTGTAATTACAGAGCAAAATTGCACTGCACACTGCAAAACAAAAAGATGCAAAATTTTGCTCAATTAACTAGAGCACAAAGGTGTACCTGTTGTGTGACAGTGATATTGTTCTCACTGACTTCGGAAGCACCATCTTTTAAGGTAGTAAAGATATCTTTTACATCTTTTGGACCTGAAGATAGAAATTGTCTTGTGATATTAATTAAAGTATAAAGAACAAAAAGGAAAGCCCAAAATAACACCAAATGCTCATATGCTTACTCATCCGAACAATTAGAACAGAAAGGACAAGACAATGTCCAAGTATAAGTCTTTCTCTAGAGACCACAGCCCGACGCTCCACAAGAGAACCTCTTGAATCAACAAGATAGCGCTCTGACAGAGGATCACCCAAACCAGAAGGTTCTTCTCTTTTGAGTTCCTTTATTTAGAAATTGTTAAAAAAATTAATTTTACAAATAAGAGAATCAGCCAATAAGTTCAACTTATAAAAAAAAAAAAGTTCTTCCACTTTATGATACACTATCAAAGGTCAGGATTCTCTCCAAAGGTTATATTTATATCACTAGCAACACAAACTAGTAATTTTAATGAAGAATTTGAAACCAGAGAAAGGAAAAGATAGTAAAAATGAAAGTGGTTATGTGCTAAGGGTGTGTCTTAATGTCATGTTCCTCAGAAAGATACTCAAATGTGCACATAATGTATCCTGGTACATGAGATGATGACAACCACAGAAAACATGTGCACATGTTAAAAATTTTACTAAAACCTCTGGAAATATTTTTAAAAGATTTCTAAAGAACAATAAGGCATATGCACAAAACTATAAAGGAAATGATAACAAAGATAATTCTAATATGAAGCATGCTGAAAATAATAAAGGACATAATAATAATAAAACCCCTCAATATTAAGCTTCATTGATGGCTTTTTCTCCTGATTTACACAGGAAGAGTAGACAGAACCGAAATTAATATCGAGAGTAGCTTCTAGAGTTACTATCCCCAAAATGCATATTTGTTCTTCCACTTGAGTAGGAGTCAAACAGGAATTTGAAGTATATGACCCACCAGAACGAAGGGAGGTTCTGGAAATCACTGGCCAACTCTGTATTTCAAATAAATCTCTCTCACTAGTGTGAGAACCCTTCATAGGTGATCCCTAGAAAGAACCACAAGGGTTGGTTAATCTCTGATCCTACCATTAAAGAGCTAACCTAACAAGATAATGGCACCCAAAGTTCGTTCAGTATTTGGTCTATATGTTCCATGCCCCCCATATTTTATAGCCTATCTTCATAATTGTCCCTTTCATTATCCAAGACAAATTTAAAATATTAAATTTCTTGTGCATGGTGGCTTTGTAATATCTAAAACATCCTTTAAACTTCTGCCAACAATTTCCAAAAAAAGGTTGAAGAGTAAAAAATGAAGATTTCAGACCCAAAAGTTTCCATCAATAGAGCTCCAAAAAGTGGGCATAGACTGGCTTGGGTGACAGCCGTCAAAGGTGTGGCATTAGTTTGGGCTGGCCAGGTGCTGGTGTTGGTTCATAGTTCCAACTTCTAAGTTAAACATGGGAGAATGCTATATTACCATGAATGTGCTTTGACATGAAATCTTAAATGTGAACCAAACGCCCATAATTAGCTTAATCAATTTAAACAACAAAAGCAGGAATTTCTGTGTTACAGACACATAAATATTTTACTAGCCAAGGAACAGCAGTGGATTCTCCATTAGTTGCATAACACTCCTTGTTACAGTCTAGCAACATAGTTGATTAGTTACATAAAAAAGATTGAAAAGACAAATACAAAAACCAAAAAAAAAAAAAAACTCACACCTTCACAAGTGATATCAACCGCTGTCTAAGTCCAGACTTAATAAGATCTTCTAGGTATTTCTGAATGTCAGACAATAAATCATCTTCAAGACCTTGATCAAGCACCACAGCCTGATTAGGAAACAAATACTAAACCATTAGAGAGAGAGAGAGAGAGAGAGAGAGAGAGAGAGATCAAACACAAATGAATCTGCCAGCTTAGATAATGATAAGGTACCCTAAACAGCAAATGGAGGGACGTTAATAGATCTCTTCTCTCAGTATACCAGAGTCCAGCAGCAAGTCGTACAATTTCTAGTGGTTCCCTTCCCATTAAGCCCCACTAGAAATCAAGAACAAAATTATATAAATATATGTACCAAAACCGACATTTTCTAAGAAAGATTAAAGAAAAATCAATGCCAAAAGGAGAACAGAAGAACGCTACCTCTTGATTAGCCAAAACGAGCAAGCGAACACAATCAATTTCATTTAGATGGAGGTCATCGCTTAACTTGAGGGCCTAAGCTTCATCACAGTTGGCATCAGAAGAAAAAAGTAGAAAAAAAGAAAAGGGGTAGGGGGTTGGGAAGATATATGCAAGCACAATAATCACACTTCTGTAGTGGTCAGCACATGAAGACTAAAGAAGACAAAGACACTATGGATATAACAAAAGGCCAAATCATTGATTTGTAAAATGATCATCAGAATTCAGATAAAGAAATAAAATGCACAGCAAGTTCCGTTTCACTACTTCTTCATTCATATTTATCTATTTATTTTCCTTCAACAAAATCCATCCTAATAAAGTTAATTCAGCTGCATCTAATGAAGATAAACATTCAGTGTCTGTTCTCCACGATTCTCACACCCTAAGAATCAAATAATACAGGTGCAGGCACAGAGTTCAACACAACAAATTCAACAGTAGAAAAGTCATTGAGATTCATTTAAATTCATTTGAGGAAATGGTAAATGTTACAAGACACATTGATTTCAACTAGTATCTATATATATATATACACAAAGAGAAAGACAGAGACCCAGACAATTAAGCAGCAGGATGAAAAATAAACACAAAAACTCACAATCTGAACATCCTGATCATCGAGAGGGATAGATGGAGAATCTGGAAGCCTGACTGATTTTGACTGGACTTGACTTCGATCAGAGGGCTTTGGAGGCTACAAGTACACAATACAAAATTACCACCAAAGGAAATCCCAAAAAAAAACCCATTTACTAAACTCTAAACACACTATTATACTAAAAATATCCCATCCTCTCGGTAACTGCAGCCACCTTGCACTCACACAAGTATAGGTAAGTTGTAAACTTGAAAAGTAAAAGAAAATATTGCGAACAAAATGAATTTTTTGAATGGCGTACCGGATAGGAGAGGAGGGATCGAAGGGAGGGCAGAGAACTGCGAATGGCGTGGAGGAGCTCGACCCTCTGAGCAGCAGTCGGAGGCGAAGGGCCGAGAAGCGCCGATTCGAGGGTGGCTAAGAGTTGCTTAGGGGTAACCATTGAGCAAGCTCAATGAAGTTGAAACCCTAGAAGCGAAGAGAAGATAAGAAAGCGAGTAATGTGGGTGTTGGCGTCACTGAGAGAGAAACTATGCAGAGGGCTAAGGCGGGAAACGAAATAGGTTGTGAGTGATGAAAACGCAGATCAGAAGAGAACGAAGAGGTACAGCAATAAACCCTATAAAAACCCCCCAGAGTGCTTCAGAATAACGCGAGAGGGACTTCAAAAGTTCGAATCCATTTTTTTAAAACATAATAGTAATAATAATAATAATAAGATTAAAAATAAATAAATTTAAACATCTATGCTATATAAAATTACATTATATTATATATTATTATTATTATTATTATAATTTATACCACTTTACAAGAATTTTAAAATTGGCGCATTCACACCTTGAAATACATGTTTTANTTTTTTTTTTTTTTTGATAAGTTGTTTTGATGAGTTAAAACAATTCTCAGATTATTTTACTATATTCCCCCAACAACATTACAATGTTGTGTTTTGTTCAACAATCTTGGTAATGTTTAATATTTTTCTAAATATGTCTTTAACGTTTTATTCTCAAATAACAGCTTATCAAAGGTAGAAATTCTCCAAAAAATTCACGAAAATATCTTAAAATAATGTGTTTTTGTTTCCACTTCATAAAAAAAAATTATCACAATTAAAATTTAAAAAAATTAATAATTTCATCAAGAAAATATGATTTCAAAACATAATGTCCATAATTCTTCAATTAATAAAATAATCTAAAAAAGTCACAACTCAAAATATAACTAACATGATTCTCAAAAAACAAATTAATTAGATAGGTTTGACAAAGATAGAGATGAGAAATTAAAAGAGATCGTAGAATAAAATTTAATTAGTTAAGTTAAATAAGGATAACTTAGTCATTTTAGGTGGATAAAAATAATCTCATCCCATGGTATTAGACCTATGAAGCATGGACACTTCATTTTGGGGGCGTGTACCGTGTCAAACACTTGTCCGTGTCCGACACCTGTATGACACTCATACGACACATATTCATAAAATTCAAAATATAAAGTTAACTTTTTGTGACTTTAACTTGACAAACAATAAAAAATAATGACACATATGATTATATTATTTATAAATATTATAATTTCTATATTCTCATCAAAATTTATGAATTTTTAATTATTTATATATATAAATATTTATATATATTATGAATAAATATTATAATTTCAATATTCCCGAGATTAATTTTTTAATCCACGTACCAAACGCGGGATTAACCTATATCAGAACTAATAATTTCATGACTATTTTTTTAATCTGTGTCCCAAACACTCCGAAAAATATGAATATTTATATGAGGTTGGAGTATATAGAACAAGGGATAAAAGGATTGGAAAATTTTAGAATTATTTGAGATTCTTATAATTTCCATTTTTTAACCATATCTGACTATTTCTTTTATTACATTTTCCACTTTCATTTATACTTTCCATCCTTCTTAATTGTATAATTACTTTAATCTTGGACATTACAATTTTAGAGGTGGATAATGTAGTTGAAGAGTTTCTTGCAGGTGTCATAGCCTCTGAATTTAGCTTGGTGAAATAGTTATACGCAGGACCCCTATAGCCACAAAAGAAATATCAACTATAATATATGAGAGCTATAACTCCAGGAAAGAAAAAAACTACGAGAAAAAGGAGAAACAGACATGTCTTGCAAGTGTTTAGTAATTATCCTACATAGGCTTGTTGCAATAACAGGGAACCCTGCCTGTGTTATGAAGAAACTTTCATGTTTTATATCAAAACATTCTATAAAATACAACAATGGGATTGAAGACTTTTCACCCAGAAAGAAAAAAAAAATGAGACTAACAAAAATTATGTGAGGCAATCAACACAATGAATACTAATTAGCAGTTGTATTACATATCTCTTCTACGTGTGATATATAGGTCGAAGTTAAAGCCTATTGGTAACTTTTGGTCTGTTCTCTGCACTGGTTTCCCATCCTTCTTCATGTTTGATCCTACAGCAACCACTGATCAAAACTGAATGAAAGAATTATCCTCCTGTTGGCTGCTGGACAATGGAAAGGCAAGGATCATAGTTAGCTTGCTGAGCCAGGGTTCAAGAACACTGGTTTGCTTTGAAATCTTCTGCTGATAACAAACCATTTATGAGGCTTTTAAGCCTTTTAGCCCCAGGCCCAGGCCTAAGTTCGGTGACATTTTTTATTCCATGATTCAGGGTGGTGGTGTTCGGTTTTACTTGACTGAACCACCTGCCAGGCACATATCCATCAGCATTTCGGCCCAAGAGCTCGGCATCAATCTTATCCAAGACCGGTTCATTCCTGCCAAATTTCCTTGCAAAAGGAGCATTGCTGTCTACCATTCTCTGGTAATCATTATCTGTAAGGAAATGTGGGTGCTGTTTTGGAGGGTTGTCCCATGATATGAAGTGTAGGTCATGGTTCACTGTAGTGTTGCGAAACTCCTCAGCATTGCAGATGACCGTATGAAAATACCCTTCGGGTGAGGATAGAAAGTTTGCATAATACATTAAGACCATCCTAGGCAAGTTATCCCAACCCCAAATACAGTATTCAACAAATGGACGAGAGAGCATCATCCAGGCAGAACCTGAGCAAAATAAAGAAGCAATATGACTAAAAGATATCAAGTTGCTTTTTCCAGAGTTGAAGTCTTCAAGTTAGGGACAGCTATTGAAAATGATTGAATGATAAGATATAGAATATGAAAGATTCCAGTAAACTAGTTATCTTGCGAATGATTTCATTTTTAGACAATCTTAAATGATAGAGGACACCAGAATGAACGCACCCAATAAGACCTAATGCAGAATAAGTCAATAAACAAATCTAATGGGGGAGGGATCCACAGCATATGAGAGAAGGCACGCCAAATACTGCACTGTTATATTTGCATGGTTACCAACTCTTAATGATGGAGGCATGTGGGCATAGACTTCAAAACAAAATGAAAAGTTCTCGCACATAAACAATAAAAAGGAAATTATGAACAACACAAAACAGTTGAAAAGGCCATTATGACTACTGACTTCAGTAAGTATTCAATTTACTGCGTTGCTTTTTTGGTTATCAATTTATTCAAGAATTGGATGTTTAGTTACATTAACTAATTGGAGAGAACTGGATAAGAATAATTTTATTAAGAAGATATGAGAAGAAGAAGAAGAAGAAGAAGAAGAAGAAGAAGAAAAAACATTGAATCATAACAAGATTTCTCACCTGTAAACAGCTTATATGCCGTAGGCACACTTCTCTTCTCTGTCACCCAAAATACATCAGATTTATGCAAGCTGTAAAGACCTGGGTCGATTATAACTGGCTTGGCCCTCTGATACCTATTGAAAATAGTAAAGTTTTGCTTGTAAATTAGAGCTAGATTTGATCATTTGATCCTCTACTCAATTCATCTTATCTTTTGAGAAAGATTAGTAAAATATGACATGAAGAAAATGGAGAAAGGAATTAGAAAAATACTCCTTCCAGCCAATGTCACTGGTGTGCTCTATGAAGTTTAAGGGTCTCGGAATAGTTAACAGTGTATACAGCAGATCTGTCACAATGGAAATCAGAAGAGTGAATGGGGGACTAATAGAATAGAATAACATAATTTGCACTTTTTTTTAATTCTTTCTTAAGTTTACAGACACAAACAGGAACTAACAAATCTAGTTTTCCAGGGTACCATAGCTAAAATGCAAATAACTCTCTTGAACTTTGACCTATTGGAAATCACCCCTTGTTGTTTCAACTTAATGGATGACCTCATTTAAACTTTAAATTGTCTATGGCAGATGATCCCTTTCATACGTTAAGAATTAAAAGAATACAAGGAAAATGAATTAAAGGACTGGGGTTTTGGAGCGTAAACAAGTGAGCTAAAAAAAGCAAGTGAAGAAAATGCATTTATTGAATTGGGAAAATTCGGAACTTGATTAAATAAGTATGTTTGACGGTCAAAGCTGATTACCCTAAATTTGTTGATGAAAATCAGCACCTATTCAGTATGAAATAAGATCATGTGATTCAGGTCTGAAAGAACGAGTATTAATGTAGGAACTCATGGAATTACTAGCAGTTTTATCTGATCCGTATTTGGAACTTGATTAAATAAGTATGTTTGACGGTCAAAGCTGATTAGCCTAAATTTGTTGATGAAAATCAGCATCTATTCAGTGAGGATAAGATAATGTGGTTCTGGTTCGAAAGAACGAGTATCAATGTAGGAACTAGTGGAATTACAAGCAGTTTTATCTGATCCGTGCTATTCCTCAGAACCGCAACAAAACCGGACTGTAAATAAGCTAATGACTTAAATGATAGCAAACTAGCTGATAAACAAAAAAATATGGAAATCGTTAACCAAGACGGCAATCAGAACTTAGATTGAAACCCGATCAAACTTTAGCTATCTGAAAGCAAAATTAGCAACAAACTAAGTAGCTGGTAACAGTAATACCCTAGCTAAAGTGAGAAACGATTAGCTAGGTAAGTTCTTAGTTCTAACCAAAACATTCAGTGCAAGCAAAACCAACTAAAAACTCTTTCATTCACTCATCGAAACGCGAAATGCCGAAATGGATTAACCAAAAGAATAAAAAGAGTTAAGTTCAGTACCATCCTGAGTGACGAGTGGATAATCCGAAGCACTCAAATTAATGAACCAATCCCAATCTCCACCTTCTTTTAGCAAAATGGCGGCGGCGTGAAGCGTATTGGTGACCATGGTGGGACCTCTGTAAGTGACGAGGTTGGCCTTCGTGATGACTCTCACATTGCCTAATTGCGCAAAGAGAGGTTCGTTTCTGACGAAATTGGCCAAGTCAAGCCGCTCTTCAGCCGAAGCCTCAAGGTCCAAATGCACGGCGTAGTGATTCCGAGGATGGTAAAGCGCCTTGAGCGTCCTCTTCAAGCTATCGCCGTCTCCCATTGATCCCGAGATCAAGTAGGCTATTCTCGGGACAGAGTTGCCCAATGTCGTCGAAGACACCGTGAGCTTGGATTCGACGAAGTGAGGGACCTCTTTTCTCGCACGAAAACGGTAGAGTTGGAAGGAAGGATTGGAGGAAAAGAAAACGGATAGGACGATGAGTACGGTGGATAGCAGTATCGAAAAAACTAGTGGTAGAAACCACTTCTTCTTCTTCTTCAGTGAGTTGTTGGCATCCATAGCTAGCAAGAAGAAGAAAGAAAATGAAGAAGAAGAAGAATGTGTTGAGAGTAGGAAGCTCAGGCAAAAGAAGATGCAGTTTCAGAGTGTGAGGGTGAAGGAGCTTGAAGAAGGGGGAAAAGTATGGAGGCCGGCGCACGATATGGTAACGTGCGCCGGAGGATCTATGTTTGGGTCACTTTGGTGTTAAATGCGCACAATACAACGCAGAAAGAAAGACCCATTATTATTCGCTGTGTGAAAGTGAAAATTTGGTCCCATATTTTTTTGCTCATTTCCCAATTTGGTCCCATATTTTTTTTATTGTACTTTTGGTCTCATATCTTTAGTTCAATTCCCAAATTGGTCTCACATTTCTAGGCCAATTGCATAACTGATCCTATATCTTTGACAAGTGCATAAGTGGTCTCATATCTTGGCAAAAGGACTAACTGTTGGTTGATCCTTTTGTAAAAATATGGGACAATTCTGTAATTTGACCAAAAGATATGAGACAAAAAATGAAATAGAACTGAATTGGAACCTTTTGCAAAGATATGAGACCAAAAGTGAAACAAAAAAAGATACAAGACTAAATTAGAAACTCAGCAAAAGATATGAAATCAAATGTATATTTTGGCCTTTTTCCTTTTTTTTAATTTTTTTTCACATTCATACTTCATACTATATTCGGTTTTTTGGTAAAAAAAACAAAATAGGTGAGTTAGCCTAGTGCTCACCAAGGTTAGGATATGCCTTCAAATTGACAAACTATATTATTCAGGCTCTCTAAAAACGCTTACAAAGGTACTTACAGATCACATATCAACAAGACCCTCACATCAACAGCGGGATTCAAACTCACGATTTTGTAGATTATGAGTTGACTTATTACCAACTAGAGACAAACTATATTTTGATTTTGGAAATATTTTTTAGTAGTGAGAAAAATATATTGTGAAATTATATTTAATATTATAATATAAGTAGTCAAATATTTTTATTGAATTTATAATAATGTAGTTTTAATTATTAAATAGAAAATAAAATTTTTGTAACATTATTTATACTATTGTATATAAATTTAATATATTTTAATTGTCCACTTCAAAATTGTATGCTAAAT